>JAJOOO010005426.1:0-43632 GCA_029582685.1 Solanum piurae | reverse complement strand
AACCACTTCATTATTAGACTCTGGTTTTGATTCTCAGGTTTCTTATGCCTAGGCCTCCTGTATTTTTACTCACAATCAGTTCCTTCCATTTAACAAGATGAAACTTCTTCTTATCTTCACTGCCTTGCCATAAGAAATTCCTTCTGAAAGCATCAATGCTATTAGATACATTGGCAGGCATAGGAAAGACATACATCATATAAGAGGGTAATGCATCCATCACACTGATAATTAAAGTCAATCTTCGTCCCAAGGACAAGTACTGACTCTTCCAGTGGGTGAGTCTCTTTTCACATTTCTCTAGGACCCCATTCCATATGCATTTGGACTCTCTTTCTTGTTTATCTTTCTCCAAGGACGGTGAGACAGCTAGGGACATTTTACCAGAAATACAAATGTTCAACAAGAGTGTGAATTACCAGTGTAGGAAAACTTAGAATGACATTTGACATACTACCTCATACCTACAGATTTATTTAATGTTAGTTGATTCACTTCAAAAGTTGCATTTCCATTTTGTTGGGCTTTAGTGACAGTCTGAAACATAAACCACACCAACTTCGCCGTAGAAAATGCAATAGTTAATAGAGGAGTGACCATTGGCACATAGATGAAGCAATATAGACAATTTTAAATTTTACCAAAACTAATTTCTTTAAAACTATATTTGTTTCAAATGTGTATCATGAAACAACAATTTCCGTGGAACTTCAAGCAGACATGAGAAAAACAAGGACCATCTGAATAAGGTATAAACAGTAAAGGAGCTCGATAGCGATGTGAGGTTTTTACTTTTTAGAGATGTAAGTCAAAGTTCTTGAAAATGACTATCACGATGCCAAATAACCAGGCAATGTGTTAAAAGAGAAAAAAACAATAACAAAATAATCCCTTATCTTTGACTTTAGACTCAAAGTCATCCCCTTTCTTTCACATGGAGCACTAATAGTCCTCTATGATTGAAACGTTGGTGCACATTTAGTCTCTTTCATACAATTCATTTGATATTTAACGTTTTGATCTTGTAAATGTCTGTTTACTAGTCTCCTTTTGTATACCACCTGATACAAACTAAATTCCTTCTTAAACTTTTACTTCTAACTGCATCAAATGTCATGATTTTTATTTTGTACCTGTTGAATATTTTTGTTGTGTTTCACTTCAGTATACATATCCATGATTTTGTTGATTCTTTAGCTTTCTCTCTGTTTACCATAACCAATTGATCTGCGAACCAGATTCTTTTGAGCATATGTATCTGGAGCAGACAAAGGTCTAGGCCAACTACTAACCACCTCGGTTTTCTTAGGATCAACTTGAATATCTTAACAAGAGATAAAATGGCCAAGGAAAGCAAGGGATCTCAACCAAAACTCACATTTGATAAAGTTAGCATACAATTCATGATCTTTGAGAATTCACAACACAATCCTATAAATGATCAACATGCTCGACCTCACTTCGCGAGAAAATCAAGATATCATAAATAAACACAATCACAAACATATCAAGATATTACTTGAATACCCTATTCATCAAATCCATAAATGTCGCTAGGTCATTAGTCAAACCAAAGGAAATTATCAAAAACTCATAATGACCATACCTAGTTCGAAAAGACGTCTTTGGAATGTATCTTACTTTCACCCTCAATTGATGATAACCTGACCAGATGTCAATCTTAGAGAAGTAAATCGCTCCTTGGAGTTGATCAAAGAAATCATCAATCCTTGGAAAAGGCTACTTAGTCTTAATGGTAACGTTATTCAATTTTCGGTAATCAATACACATACAAAGTGAACCATCCTTCTTACGAACAAATAAAACTGGAGCACCCCATGGAGAGATACTTAGTCGAATGAATCCCTTATCAAACAAATCTTTCAATTGCTCTTTGAATTCCTTAAGTTCTACCAGAGCCATACAGTAAGGAGGAATACAGATAGGTTGCGTAGTTGGGAGAAGATCAATATGGAAGTCTATTTCCCTTTCGGGAGGAATATCAGGTAGATCATCTGGAAACACTTCTAGAAACTCATTTAGAATGGGGATCGACTCAAGAAAAGGGGTTTCAGAATCTGTATCCCTAACCCGAACAAGATGATATATGAAATCCTTAGAAATCATTTTCCTGTACTTAAGAAACAAACTGACCCTTAGGCATATAATTTCCCCCTTTCCACTCTAGGATGGGCTCATTAGGAAACTAAAACTTAACCAGTCAATATCTACAATCAACAGAAGCATAACAAGAATGGAGCCAATCCAGACCATGAATAACATTGAAATCTAACATATCAAGCTCTACAAGATCAACACGAGTGACTCAATGGGATAAGGAGACGAGACAATTTTTATAGACTCTCTTAGCCACAATAGATTCACTAATAAGATTAGAGACAAAAAAAGGTTCTGACAACACATCAAAACATCAAATATCATAGCCATATATGACATCACAAAAGACAAAGTAGCACTAGGATCAAGCAAATCACAAACATCAATATAAAAGACTTTCAACATACTGGTAACCACATCAAGAGAACCCTCTTAATCATGTCGAGTTTGAAGTGCATAAAACCAGGTTAGCTTTAGAGCAGTTGAACCCGAATCCCTAGGTAGAGCTTGCCTATCATATTTTCCCATAATAGAAAGTGACGGGCAATCCCTCATCTTGTGACCACTGTTACCACAGTTAAAGAAAACATCTGTACCAACCTTAATTTATTAGAGGAAATATGATTGGAAAACCTTTTCAGAATTGAGAACAACCATATCCATCAGGCCTTGAGTGTGAAAAGTCACCATCAGTGGTCTTTGCCCTCTTTGACTCCCTGGATCTTTCCTTAAGCTTCTCATATTCTATTTTTTAGCATGTGTCATCAATAGGAAATATTCATTTCCTTAATGAGTTTGGTGGTACAACATTCCGTAACCACCATTTCGGACACACCCAAAACAAACTTACTCATCCTTTTGCTAGAGTTGGCAACCATAATTGGAGCATACCTAGCCAATCGAGTGAACTTCAAATCATACTACTTCACACTCATGTTTTCTTAATGAAGGTTGATGAATTCCAGTAACTTTGCCTCCCTTATCTCAAGAGGAAATAACCTATCAATAAAAACAACCTTAAACCTCTTCCAATCATGAGGACCTACTTCAACTACCCTCTCTTCCTTCTATTGGTTGAACCAAACTTGAGCAATACCCTTAAGTTGATAAGAGGATAACTCCTCCTTCTCAAGCGTTGTCACTCCCATAATTCCCACTATCTTGTGAACCTCATCAATAAACTCTTGAGGATCTTCATCAACCTTGGAACCATAAAATTCCAGAGGATTCATCCTAGTGAAGTCCCTTATTCTTGCTGCCGCTGTACTCATATTTAGATTCACGAGAGAATTAGACTCTCTATTGTCTTGAGCCATCAAAACTTGAGACAACACTTGGAAAACGGCTTAGAACTCTTCATTAGTTACTTGTTCGGCAAAAGGATCGACCGAAAATTGAGGAGATTATTCTTTCACATTCTCACCCACATTCCTTCTAACATATGGCATTCGAGGGGCGATATTCTAAAATTCATCGAATGAGGATTAGGAGAGATATATATAGAGTTACACTTTATTGCATGACTTTAGAATGATGAAAGAAGTGGAATTTCCAAAGCATCTTATAGCCTTCAATTCATAAGTATGGTGCTCTTCACACTCACAAATAATACTCTACTCGACGTGGCTTGTGATACATCTTAGGACCTTTCTTAACCTTTTGCTCTAAATTCCATGTTTTTCACGATTCAAGTATACCTAGGTGTAACATGACGTATGCGGAATCGAAATGAATAAATTCGTTCATGCCACGTCTGTGCTTTCCTCTCCTTCTTTTCCTTCTTTGAATAAAAAAGGCCAGGAAGTCAGCCAGTCCTCCTATTTTTCAAAAATGGAAACTTAGGTAAGTGCTTTCTAAACATATGTATAAAAAGAACATATTTCATTTAATAGAACCGCAAAAGGGTCTACACAAGACACTAAGTATAAATTATATAATATAATAGAAATAAATATTATAAAGTAACAATCTTATATAAAAGAAAGAGTTTGACATAAAGGATATCTAACATAGTCTCAACAAGCCATCTATTAAATCAAAAGGAAGTAGTTGGGAGATAACCTATACACCATATACAAATATCTGAAAACTAAAATAAAGAAAGCATTAAAGGTGTCTTAGTCCTCGGAATATGAGGACTCACCAATCTTCGAGTACCAAGAGAAAGATCAAATTGCCACAAGTGAGCGAGGTAGGAGCATCGGACCCTACATTAGTGAAAACAATGTATGCACAAGTATGCATTAGGAATGTACTAAGTATTATAGAATTGCATAAAATTTATGAAATCATGCTAAAAGGGGCTTTACATGATATGCAATGACCAAACTAAAGAATAATATAAGAGATTACAAAACACAAGTCATAATCATGGTCAATGCAAACTTAACATATTTAAAACACTTTATGAGATACTTTGAAGGTAACCTTAGTTCATTATTTTGGAAAGTTTACCATTAACTGACATAGACCATGTGAGCTAAAATATGGTACCTAGTGTCTATCCCACACCAAAAAGAGATGTCATTGGTGGAGAATGCAACAACCATAAACACATAACTTATGTTGATCCACTAGCTAAGATAACCCACGGGGGCACGTAGTTAGGGACAAAAAGATTTCTATTAGAGACCCGACCTATACTAACGGGAGAACCTCCATCTCAATATCTTTTCGATGCTAAGTAATCCCACGGAATAGTCATTAATCATAATCATTTCATCATCCATGGAAAGACAATAATTAAGTTACCAATTCATGCTAAAGTTATTTAGGGTGTGTCCTTAAATCTTGATTCAACTTAGGTGAGAAAACCTTTCAACCTTATGAATATTTATGTGAGAAATAATTTCACTATTTTCATTGATACTTTTATCTAAAATCATCCTCAAGTCATAAACATCAATCTCATAAAAATATGTATATCTTCATAAACTCATAGTTCATAAGTTTCATCATGTGTTCATAGTCAAAAGTCATAGATCATGCATGGGTTCATATGAATTCAACTAAAAAATATATGTAATTACTTCATTTCATGCATGAAAAGATAGAAAACAACTAATTGAATCATAATTGAAAAGAACCCATGGAGATTGAATAAAACCCTAACTTGGAATTGAGAATTTAACTTGTAAAATTGGAATTGAGAATTTAACTGAAAAATAATATCTTCTCCAGATTTGGTACACCAAGGGCGATTATCATCAATGGAGGTTCTCACTTTTGTAATTAACTATGCAAGGCATTACGTGAGATGTATAGTGTTTGACACAATATAACAACTCATTATCATCCATAGTCTAGTGGGCAAGTTGAAGTGTCCAATAAAGAGATTAAGAAAATCTAACAAAGACTATGAATGCAGATAGAATTGATTGGTCGAGAAAGTTTGATGATGCTCTATGTGCATATCGTACTGAATACAAGACTCCCATAGGTATGTCTCCCTACCAATTTGTATTTGGGAAGTCTTGACACTTGCCTGTAGAGCTAGAGCATAAAACGACGTGGGTACTCAAGAAGTTGAATTTTGATTAGGATGATGCATCAAATCGGAGGTTTAATGAGTTGAATGAACTTGATGAGTTTTACCTAAAAGCATATGAAAATTCAGCATTGTACAGAGAAAAGATGAAGAAGTACCATGTTCAAAAGATCAAAACACATTCATTTGCTCTTGCTGATTCGGTCCTTCTCTTCAATTTAAGCTTGCACTTGTTTCTTGGAAAACTCAAATCAAAGTGGACTAGACCATTCAGAGTTGTGCAAGTGTTTTCACACGGAGTGGTTGAACTTGAAAATGAGGAAGGAACAAGTTTCAAAGTAATAGTCAGAGAATAAAAATCTACTTGGGGCAACCAGAAGAAGTCAAAGAGGTGATTGAATAATGGAATCTTGATTAAGTCTAAGTAGTCAAGGAGTTTGCGTCGTGCTATGACGTTCAATCAAGCACTGCTTGGGAGGCAACCCAAGTGTAATTTAGATAATATATAATATATTCTATGTTTTAAGTTTGATTTTTTGTTAGAATATGTTATGTTAGGGTATGTTTCCAAAAAGTGTCAAGAAAATGTAAAAGGAAGTCCTAATATTTGCAACATGTGCAAGAAAGAAAGAAAAATCTGAATTTATTTGGGTGAAAAGGGTCTTATGGATCGTAGGAATTCCTATGGACTGAGGCCCTGTTCGTAGAACTTCAGGTGAGTTGAAAACTTTCGGGAATAGTTCTACAATTTCCATCTATGAGTCATCGTTCATTCAACGAACCGTGGATGGCTTCCGTAAAATTTAAGTCCAAAATACAGCTGCAACTTTAAGTTTACGGGTGAACAGTATGAATAATATGAAATTTGGCGGTCCATAGTTTGCACTCGTAGACCCTAGGTATCTTTCCTGAATTTTGCTAAGTGTTAAGTGAAATGATTGAAGCCTTCTACGGACGGTAGGAATTTCGACGGTTCGTAGATAGGCTTTTTTTCAAATCGAGTCTATTTAAATTGAAAAAGACCTGACCCGCGACACACAAAAATAAACCCCATAATTCAATGCACACCCATTTTTTCCCACAATTAAACCCCTATTGCCCTAAATGCCCAACCGTTACAACCCTTTATTTTCTCACCACATCAAATTCAAAACTCTTCCACTTCAATCACTTACCATTTAAATCCTTTTTCCCTTTTCCTTCCTCTTACTTCTCTTTTCTTACATTTTGCAAAAGTTCATTCCCCATTTTTCAAGAAAATCATGGGTATGTCGAATAAAAATTAGAATCAAGTCTCGACATAGTCCACACACTCACACAACCTTTATTCACTTCCAAAGGTACGCATTTGATCTTGGTTGCTTAAGGTTGTTGAATTTTGGTTCTCTAATTTAGTTAAGTTTGAGCCTATGCATAAATTGATTACTTTTTGTCCAGTATATACAATTTAGAGATGATAGTATAGTGAGTAGAGTTGGTAAATTGCATATGTTTCATCAATGTTGGTAAATCCTACTTATAGACTTGACTTAGGGTTGAAATTGTCGTAAATGTGTTAATTTTATTAGATTTGTTCATAAACCCCTAAGAATGATGGTTTGTAAGTTCATGTTAGTAGGGTCAAATGCATGAATAGGTTGGGTTGTTAGTTGAAATGAAATTATTAATTACATAGGAATTAATACGTTGGACGGCTGAAAATAAAGTTGACGACTTCGATCTACGGTCGTAGAACTTTCTACAACTCGTAGATTAGTCTAGTCATCCTAAGGCACAAAAAAGTAGCTAAAGTGAGGAACTACGGTTTGACCTACGGTCCATATATATTTTGAAAGTCGATCCTTTTGAACTGTAGTTTCAACTTCAGGAACTAAAAAATGACTTTCTTTCCTATGGTTGGATCCTACGGTCCGTAGAAACTTCTACATGCCGTAGAAGCCCAACCTTAGGACCAAAATAGTGCACTATTTCTGCATTTTTCTTATATTTTCTTTTGGTTTCGTAGTTTTATTTCCATTTCTTCTTGCTTTATTTTTGTATATTTTAAGTACTAATGAATCAACACGTACCATGCCTCCAAATGGTATGCTGTAAAAAAGGGGAAGTCTAAGTCCACTGCACCTTCAGCTCAGCTTCAACTTGTTAATGACCTGACTGGCGAAGAGTCGAGTGGGTCTGAGTTCAACCCTGACACGGGTAATGACTCAGCTAAGGCACCAAAGACAACATGCCTACAATCCAATCGACTTGAAATCGTGTCAGTTCTAGATAAGGTGGACTCCCTTATTATAGAAGTTGCTTCCCAGTCTAAAGTGAGAGAACAGAGTTCAGTCTACGACAATGGCTGTCACAGACCGGGTCATGCTCTGGTTCACATGTCGGCTCACAGTCCAGGGTAGGCACTGGATCAAATTCCATTGCAATATTTGCTTTTGATGCTATCGAGTTTGGAGAGGCATATGATTCACCTCCCACTCGACCTAATGAGTCGATATGAATATTCAGTAAACCAAATAGGTGGTGTTTATAGGGCATGTTTTAAATCGACTTGGATGTCATTCACCAAAATGCACAACAAAAGCATGCCTGCCTTATTATGGAGTAGCGACAGGTTATTACTGGTAGCCTTCACACCGTACCGGCCATACATGAAATATTTCAGAGGCATATGCATGAATGGATATCTGACTCACTGGGTAGATATAACTCTTACATGATACGAGAGTTCTATGCTTCCTACACAACCATAGTTAAAAATGGCCTACCTCCACATGTGAATAAGTTAGATCAGCCTCCACTCCTGACCACCTTAGCGTGGGATATTCCTGTGGAATTATTAGAGGTGACAATCTGTCATTTTATTTACGGACCATCGCATGCACAACTGATTAATATGTTCGAATATGATTACTGGATGGAGTTGGTCTAGAGTAGAGTAGCTATGAGGGATACTAGGAGAGAGAGTCCTTGTTGCGATAGGTAGCAGGATATATTGCTGAGCAGGGAGTTGAAGTCGAGTTTTTTTCAAACTTGACACTTTCTATTAAGAAGGTCGCCCTAATTTTGGTGGCCATGTTTTAGTGGTCTATTGCCTGGTCATGATTGTCTCCTACGATGATGGACAACCAGTTGACTCTGGACCAGGCAGTGATGATCACTTTCTTGATGGTGGGGCATGAGATTAATTTTGCCCGAGTATTGATTGCGGAGATTCATGAGAAGGCATTTCGGAAGACCACCACACTTGCATTCCCATGCTTGATATTCGTCTTGTGCAGAGAGGCCACTGTTCTGGTTATTGGATTTGATCAGATGGTTTAGGTGACTAAAACTGCTAGAATGTAGGTCTAATTTGTGATAAGGCGAACCCTGCAACACTAGACAAGGTATTCAGTTGGACAAGCTGCCTATGAGTGAGACACTTGCATAGGAGAAACCCAAAGAGAGCACCATGCCGACCTCTACCATTGAGTTGGCTGAGACAACTACTCCTTCAACATCTGCACGGCTTGTAGCACACCTCATACTTCCAGTATTCTGAGTATCCCCATGGATCCTTTGGCTAGACTTTAAAATATGGAGACTCAGATGACTACACTACTGCAACACATTCGACCTTGGATGTGTCAGGTTATTGAGGATTCTAAGGCAAGGAAGAGGGAGGAAAATAGGTTTTGGAGTAGTCAGAGTAAAAATATTGAAAGAAGCACTATTTTTGAGGTTGATAACTCAACCTACAATCCGTACGAATGAGTCATGGTTTGAAGAATCAATTTTTGGAGTTAAGTTTAAAACCATAGAAGAAAATGATGCACCGTAGGAACTTCTACGACCCGTAGAAACCAGTCGTAGGAATATTCAGATATGTTGAGCTCCAGTACCTGAATGACAGTTAGCCAAGACGGATCGTACAAAGTTCTACGGGTCGTAGAACATACCCGTAGAAAAGTTCAGATGTAAGAGTTGAAGCTGCTATTTGACGGAAGGTTCCTACGAACCGTAGGAATTCCAATGAGTCGTAGGATCGATTACCTAGCCATATCTTCCTCAATTTTCTTTTCCGACTTTATTTAGGATTTTATGTCTAAAAATATTATTTTTATTTCAATTTTTAGGAGTTAGACAATTTGATATTTTTACTTTGGCTTTGAGAATTAACTTGTAGAGACTTTGTGCATTTAATTCTTGAAGTGTGGTTCATAATACTCCTTCCATTTAAAAAAGAATGACCTAGTTTCCTTTTTAGTCTGTTTAAAAAAGAATGTCAATTTCCTTTTTTTGCAACACTTTCACTTTAACTTTCAACGTGGCATGTTTAAGGCCACAAGATTAAAGGTAATTTTGGTTCATTTGAAATAACTTTAATTTAGAACCATAAGATTAAAAAGTCTTCTTTCTTTTCTTAACTCCGTTCCAAGTCAAACTAGGTTATTCTTCTTGAAACTAAGGGAGTATTGGTTTTTTTGAGCAATTCAAGATTTCAGATTTCATCTACTCTAATTGTAAGTTCATGATATATTTACCAAACATATAATGAATTATGATCACCTAAGCATAAATAGCTAAATCCACAACTAGAGTTGTGGGAACCATGAGTAATCAACAATGTAGACCTAATAATTAAGTAATCCTTGAATAATATTTAGGCATGTATTGTTGATCTCTTCGTTTTTATTACTTTTTTATGGTGCGCAACATTAGAGCTCGCCTTATTCCTAATTTCCCGATTAAGGAAGTAACGAATGGGAAAAAAGATGAAACAATGGAGATTTAGCATTGATAATCCACTATCTAATAGCATAACCTAAAGATGTGAGGGTTATTCTGGGCCAAGGGTAAGGATTAGTAAATCATACACCCATATACCGACCAAGTTGTGTTGTGAAATTCCCTACTTGGACGACCAATCACTTAGGAGATACCTATCTTACAGACTTTGCATGTCAAACACTAGATAAGGGTTACTATTATAAGGTTTATTGTGTAAAGAACTTGTGGAAAACACATATACCCTAGTTTAATCTTCCATTGATTTTACAAAATATGAAATCTTGTTTACTCGTTACCAAATCAATAAATTAATATTGTGTGTTGCAAATCCCCCATTTTTATGGAGATAATCTAACTAAAAGTACAATCAACAATAAATTTGCCTAAGTCTAGACCTTATTCCTCATGGTATCGACCCATAATGATGCCCAAGATGATGCCACTCCCTCTGAGCCAAAGGATAAGAGCTCTTCACAGGCATAACCTGTCAGGGGGACCTTTTACAAATTCTACCCCAATACTATTATTTTATTAGCATTGAGGACACTGCTAGTATTGTTTTTGTGGGGTGAGGGCACATGTGCCTATATACCCTATTTTGGATTATATTTGGTTTATTTCATTTGTATGTTTTTTAGATAATTTAGCTTTTTAATTTTATTATGATATTTGGCTGGTTTTGATTTCATTTTCTCTCTCTATGAATTTCCCCGTGAGTGAAGTAGTGATGTTGTTTGTTGTTGCTTGTGAATTCATTGCTGATATACGAGGATTGATTTTTGTCTAATATCAATTTCTTGGATAATGCTCCTAATGAGAGATGTGTTTAGTGTTGATGTTGCAAGGGGAAAATTAGTGTTGTTTTACTTTTGAATGATCTTTTTGAATTTTGTGTTGGCTAGTTTTATATTGCTGTGAGCCTAACATCGTACACAAGCTTCTTGATTTTGTAGAGCTGTGTTAAAATATTGTGTTTGAAGTGCCATGTGAGGTGAGTTCCTACTTTAAAACATGTTTGTTGATTCCTAGAATTTTCCTTGTTAGTCTAATTGTATAGCCTTGGTGAGTGCAAGAGATAATATTGGGCACAAGTTTTAAGAAGAACCCAAATATTCATACCTTTTGTGACTACCTTGTGAGGGTGTGCAAGCATCTTGCCATCATTTAAGACTAAACCATTTGTTGGCAACCTCATTGAAACCTCTTGAGCCAAATATGTCCCTAACTTCCCACCTATAAATCCTTCTCTAAGCATTGATTTGTTTGAATAGCCAATTAGGACAAAAGCCTAAGTTGGGGGTGTGAAAGGAAAGGAGGAAAGAAAGCCAAGTGAAAGAGAAGAAATAAAAGAGAGACTCAACCTTGAAGTTAAGAGAAAAAAGAAGGAACCCCTACTTATAGAAATATTTGAGCAAAAGCATGAAAATGGAATGAAAAAGAAACTCTTGATGAAAAAATGGGTTCCCAATAAATTATATTAAATATTGAGGATTGAGTGTCCAAATGAAAAGAATTAAAAGAACTTGAGAAGAGGTGAAGAGGTGAAGATGAGTACAAAAGTGCTTTGAAAAGGTGAAGTCACTAAACCAAATTTACCATACCTTTACCCTCCGCTCCATTACAAGCTTGAAAAGAACCTTGAGATCTTGCTTAAACTAGGTTGTGTAATGATTGAAAAATATGGGCAAACCTATGGGATGAAGCTTACATGTATTTCTTTTTTAGAGAGTTAGAGTTGTATTTATTCCCAACTTCTTTGTTGATTTGTTTTATGAGAGCTTGTAATTGTTTTTTTGTGAGGGCACTTGAATGCTTTTGTTGAAGCATGCTTTTTCATTTCAAGGGAGCATTAGTGAGCTTGAGCTTGTATTGATATCGACTAGTCATTATTGAAGCTTCTTGAGCATGATTGTGAGATTGCATATACTTGTTAGTAGCCTTGTGATGACACTTTCATGTTTACTCACATTGAGAACTGTTGTAGGCACCCTTGTTGAACTGATTGTGTTCTTGATTTACTTGAGGACAAACAAAAGTTTAATTTGGAGGTGTTGACGACTGACATATTTCCACTCATTTGAGGCATTTTTAGTTCAATAATTAGTGTCCTCAATGCCTATTTATGTCCTTATATGATGATATTTTGATGTTTTGCAACAATGAAGACTAAAGGACAAGTCAAGGACGAATCTATGAAAAAGAGGCAAAAAATAGTGACAAACTGTAAACTTCTAGCTGAGGGTCTCCTAACACAAAGGGTTGATCGCCCAATAAACCTGGACCCTATGTTGCGCGGACTCTTAATTTTTGCAGGTGAACCCGTCTCGACGCAACACTGGTGCGGGCGCGGGTGTGAGGTGCGTGTCGCATTCAGTCAATCCGATCCGGACACATTGACCAGAGCCGATAAGAGATTTGGGGAAAAAGAGATCAGTTTCCAGCGACGTCTTTAGAGAGGAGGCAGAGCTACTTTTTATGATGAAGCTGGAAAAAGTAAAATAGGATGAAGCATGAAAAAGTACATGAAACTTGAAAATGTATAGAGAAGAAAGAGGAGTTTTTTCTTGAAAAAGTACTAAAAGTACAAAGTTTTTTTAACTTTCTTGAAAAAGTACAATCTTTTAAGTTTTTCTTGAAAAAGAACTCCTAGAGACGAAGGGTTTCTCGAGATAAGTGTGTCCTTTTTATAAAATAAATTATACTTTTATTATATTCTTTCTTCTTTAACAATTATACTCCTTTTATTTTGTATGCTATTGTAACAAAATATACAATTAATCATTATATATTTCACAAAATATTTTTAGTGATATTTTATGCAGTTGTTTAGTACTTAGTATGTACAATATAATTCAATTATATATATATATATATATATATATATATCATCCGTTCTAAATCCCACTTATATTGTTATTGATATAATTTATTTTTAGAGGTATGCTAAAAATAATAAGTAATTATATCATGTATATATAATATTACACCTTATATTATATATACCAGGTATAATTATTATTTTGAAGTATACTATGCATGTCGATTTAACTTCTTTTTTTCTAGTTGGAAATACCACACATAGAGACACAGACACACACACACAAAAGCATGCACACACAGAAAGACAGACACACAGAGACACACACGCACGCGTACCTGCACACACGCGTGCGCGCTCACACACACACACACACATAGAGAGAGAGAGAATGAAATGAAAACATATTATAGTTTACATGTACAAAGAAAATAGGAAAAAAGACATTAGAAAAGGAGAGAAGGAAAAAATATTTTGAAATATAAATATTTTGTCCATATATATAGGACGAGTTGGGATAAAAAATGGGATCTAATAATATTTTAGAGATTTTTATTTGAAAGGTGTTTTACGTGTAAATATTTACTTGCATGAAATAACAACTGATTAATATTGCTATTATTATGTAAATATTTTTAAATACAGGTTAATAATTTACATTAATTTTGAATTAAATTCTAATTTGGATTATTTTTTTAATTTAATTTTGGATTAATAATTTATATTGATTGATTTCTTGGTTTGATTTCGGATTCTAGAAAAAAGAAGAAGGGAGAATCCAAAAAAAACCAAATTATATATATATCAAATTGAAAATATAAATTTTTATTATGTTTCTAATTATTGACATAACCAAATAATCGAACCGAAAAAAATCAAATCGAAAAGAGAAAAATCAAAACAAACCTAATATATTTCGGTTCAGATGGGTTACTCTTTTTCAAAATTAAAAATTGAAAACCCCAAATTGAATAGCACAAAACCAAATAGAAGAATCAAAAGCACACCCCTAGCCCGAAGCATGGATAAATTTACTAATCAAATATAATTAAGGGAAAATTAGCTAACTAGTCAAAATTTCTTACATAATTATTAAAAATAACTATACTTTAAAATAATATTTAAAAATGTCAATATATCAATATTTTAGCAAATAAAGTGTATCCTAATATAATTCATTTTCCTTCCTTTTATTTCTCAACTTGGGCCCACGTTTAACTTAATTTGACTCCATTATCAGTGAAAAAGAAAAAAAAAGACTCAGTTATCCACTTTTCTCTCTCTCAAGTTTTTTACCCACATTCTCTCCTTTTTCTCTCTCATGATTTTACCCATTTTTCATCTTCTAACTCATCAAACTCCTTATCGTCATCAACTGTGTAATCCTCATCTGACTAATATGAAGTTCTATATGTGGATCCATCCTTTCTCCTATCATTAGTCTTTCCTCCCCTTGTCATCCTTCCTCACACCCAGGGAGTGCAAACCGACAGCTTGATTTGTATTTGTCTTGAATTAAACATAAGTTGTATCTAATTCATAATTGTATTCATAGTCGACTTGCATAATCATAATGTGTATCTTAATTGTTCCCCTTCGACACAAGATTCATATTTTACTGAGAGCGTTGCATTTATTTTTTATGGTTATAGTCGCCCCAAGAGGTTTACAATATGAACTTGATGAAGAAGATCGTATATTCCTAGCTCCATTATGTATCCCAAATTATTTGTATCCACCCTCTGAATTATATTAGCTCTATTATGTATCTTGTTTAATATATGTATTCATTTAAATGTTCTTTGTTGTTTTTAGTTCAATTAGTATCCCAAATGAATTGTATTTATGTAATCATTTTTTTGTTGTCATGAATTCTTGTCACATTATATATTTCTGTTTTTCTAGAATTCTCTATTCTTTTCCAGATTTTGTATAATTGTATCCGAAACAAAGCAGATTGTTGTATTCCAAACAACCAGATACAAAATAATATTATGGAGTTGTATTCATACCAATTCCGAGAATGGATACAATATTTCAACCAAAAAAAACTAAAAACAAACGGCCACACAGACCTACAATTCTTCAATCACAATAAGAATAAAAAAATATCTTTCTACAAACATACCGTATTCATACTTATTTTGTATTCAAACAAGCAAGCATACAAAATTTAAAATCCATATAAAGATTACACTTGCTTTCATTGATAAAATATATCTAGGAAAATAAAAATGTATTACTGTCAAAACTTTCAATAGCATTTTCGAAACACTTAGAAGATTCAACAATTAACGAATACCTAATCGTTTTTGTATTTTATTGATTATCTCAAAATTCAACGAAATCAGTCAAATTCACTTCGAAATCCTAATCGATTATTTATGAATTTTGTTTCCGAACAAGAGTTTTATCATCTGTGAATGAGACTACATCTAAAGTTAGAATGATTCAATTTATGGTACAATGACAGTCGTAACAACTAAAACATGCCTGATGAAAGCATTAATACCAAAAATTGGTGTCAACCCCTGTATACATATGTATTAGGCAAAAGGAGGACACATAAGTGCCAAGAACACAGGGATCAAAGAAAGATGATTGACATCAAAGCACAAAGAAAGCAATTCACTTTGACATAGATTAAGCATTATCAATGAAGTGATAAAAATTGATATTGAAAATTTGTCGATTTCTCTTTGAAAAATGTAACTGATGATAAATTTTAGTGATATTTATCTTTTTTGAAATATTCTCTCCCCTAATTTTCTCCATCTTGTTATTAAATAATTGTATTCTTTCAAATAAACAAATGAGAAATATATATAAATCAGATATATAACAAACTAAAATATTGACATTTTTAATAAATATTAAAAATGTGGCTAAGAAATCCTATTATATACTAAAATATTGCTATTTTGAAAATTTTCCCTATAATTAACCAAGAATATTTTCATATTCTTTTAAATATTTTTAATTATTATTATTATTATTATTATCGTGCGTGAAGCTATATATACATATACATACATGTATATATGCATATACATACATACATATATATATATATATATATCACTTCCGGAGGGGATTGATTTAATTCAACAAACAAAAGAGTTCGAGTAGTGGAGCTATAGGAAAATCATTTGGCATCTATGAGAGAAATACAACCTACAAATTAGCCGCTAGAATGTTCTACGTAACAGGTTTATCGTTCAACTTTGCAAAATCATCTTATTTTAAAAAATATTCTAAGTTTCTACCAAAAAATTCCATTCCCGGTTATATTCCCCAGTCATATAATAGGTTGAGGACAACTCTTTTAGCTTAAGAAAAGACACACAGTGATAGAAAGTTTCAAGGATTGTCGATTTGTTCGGATGGATGGTCCGATACTAAAAGATGACCTTTGATCAATCTAATGGAATCATCTAGTGGAGGCCCAATATTTTTAAATTCAACCAATTCTAGTGGAATCATAAAAGATGGAGAATATATTGCTAAGTTGTTTATTGAAGCAATAGAAAATGTAGGTTCAAACAATGTTGTTCAAGCTATTATGGATAATGCAAGTAATATAAAACTTGTCGGTACTATTGTGGAGAAAAAATTTCCTCGTATATTTTGGACTCCTTGTGTTGTTCATTGTTTGAATCTAGCTTTGAAAAGTATGTGCCAACCTTCGGAAAAATCACCTCACTTTACTAATTGCAAATGGATTTTAGAGTTACTTAGTGAAGTGAGTAATTTGAAGAACTTTGTTGTGAACCATGACTTGGCACATGCACTTTTTCAAAAACTTTTGGATTTGTGTTAGTTTAAGGTTGGTGAAACAAGATTTTCCTCACACATTATTATAACCACCCGAATTCACAAAGTGAAATCTTCTTTGGAGAAAATGGTCATGGATGATGAATGGAAGAATTATAAGGGGGATAAGAGAATTAAAGCCAAAAATCATGAAATAAAATCTCTTATAATGAATGATGAGAAATGGGATAATATTGACTACTTCTTGAAATTTTCGAAACCAATTGTTGATATGCTAAGAAGTGCGGATATTGATGGTCCAAAATTACATCTCATCTATGATATGTGGGACTGAATGATTGAGAAGGTCAAGAAAGTAATCTTTGAGCATGAGGGAAAAGATCTCATTTCCAATCAATCAAATGTTTTTGATACTATTCATGATATTCTTGCGGCTAGATGGAACAAAAGTAACACACCTCTACATTGTATGACACATTCTTTGGTTCCCAAATATTATCATGAATCATGGCTTCAAGGAGAGAATGGAATTCGAAAGGTAGCTCATAATGAAGATAGTGAAATTTCATTGAATAGAGTCAAGTGCTTTCAAAGGTACTTTAAAGATTCTAATGAAATGAAATAAGTCTCATTGTAGTATGGATCCTTTTATAGCGGAAGTGGCTATTTTAGTGAGCCTTATGTGATTGAGGCTATGATGTATGAAGAATCTCTTTTTTGATGGGCAAATCATGGGGTCTCGGCTCCACTTTTGTAGCTTACAAGTTGCTTACTCAACCGACTTCTTCCTCTTTGTTGTGAAAGAAATTGGAGTACATATTCTTTGATTCACAATATCAAGAGAAATAAGTTAGCAACTTCAAGAGCCGAAGATTTAGTGTTTGTACATTATAATCTTTGGTTGTTGTCTCAGAAGAAAAAAAATATAAATGGGCCAAGAAAATATTGGGATGTTGGTGTAATCATTTAAATTTATTAAATATAAATTTATAAAATGATTCAGATTCTATTAGTCTAAATAAATATTATGAATTGATATAATTGAAATAATTACTTAAATTCCAATAAAAATGGATTTAAATAAAAGCCCGCTCCATAAAGCCCATATGACATGTCACTTAAATATGATTGGCGAAGGGAATCCTGTTCCAAGCACAACTCTTCTATTTTAAAACTATAAATAGGGCTCTTCATAATTCAAATGAGAGAACCAAGAATTCGAACAAGAAGCTAGAGAAAGTTCATGGATCAAAAGCCGCAATTTCTCTACAAGTTCAAGAATTCGAGAATTCAAGTGTTGATGTTCAAGATTTGAAGAAGTCAAGATCAAGTTCAAGATCAAGTTCAAGAACGATCAAAATTAAGACCATCAAATTCAAGATCAAGCTCGAAGCCCTTTAATTCAACTAGAAAGTCAAGATCAAGATAAAGTTCAAGAACGATCAAGATCAAGACCACCATATTAAATAACAGGCTCAAGAGCCCTTGAATTTATATTCGAAAAGGCGAATTCAGAGAAATCATAGAGATTGTAACACTTGCACTTTGAAATAATAAAATGATTGTTGCATAAATTCTCGTTCCTGATAATTATTTTCTCAACACAAATTTTATTATCTACAAATTCTGGAACGCCCGATGGGACTATCTTTACTTCTCATATCAACTTTGAAAGCATTAAAAAATATCGAAATGACTTCCATGAAGATCAACTCTCAATGAACTGCCTCTAAGGCCAATATCTCCAAGTTCTCTACTGAAGTTGAAGGCATTCTTGGTGTTACCTTTAGATGTTTTGAAGCTGTTACGAGGAGCAAAGGTGCTATGCTAGGAAAACAAACACTTCAAGTGTCGTTAGCATCAACTCTTGTCTTAGGGTCTTCGACTCCAAAAGGAGTAAGTTCCTCCACAAAGGCTTCAGAAGGAGGAATCAGTGTTGCTGAAAAGATCAAGAAGACATTGTCTCTCCTTGAGAAATCTGATTCCATAAACTCAACCATAAGGGAGAACTATGACTCAACCAATGAATCATCTCCACATGCATCGCGTAACGTGATCCCCCTGAAGATCAACTTATGCGACAATCCATGCTACTCTCCTACATCTCCAATGATCATGCAAACAATGGTGGCTGCTGCTTCTTCCCCTGAGGAACAACTTGCAAATCTGACGAAGTTGGTTGAAGGATTGACAAAGCATGTACAACACCAAGAGTCTAGAATTGAGAAGTTTATGGATAGGATGGAAGGACATTTAGATGGAGAAGCGAGTCATACTCCTGGAAAGGGTATTGAAGTTCAAGAGATCGGAGATCCTATGAAAAAAGCACCGCTTGTTAATGAGATGCCAGTTTCTTCTGAAGGAATGATCCCACTCGATTGCTTGAAGGAATTCATTGAATGCACAATCAAAGATAAGTATGAAGTCTCCACCAAGTATTCTCATATGTATGCCAAGCCATACAGTGCAAGAATTGATAAATTGAAAATGCCTGCTGGTTATCAACCTCCTAAATTTCAACAATTTGAGGGTAGAGGAAATCCAAAGCAACATATTGCTCACTTTGTGGAGACATGTAATAATGCTAGAACATTTGGAGACCATCTTGTCAGTTGTTTGTCTGCGCTCTAAAAGGAAATGCCTTTGATTGGTACACGAATCTTGAGCCCAATTCTATTGATAGTTGGGAGCAACTAGAACACGAGTTTCTCAATCGCTTCTATAGCACGAGGCGTACAGTGAGCATGGTAGAACTCACGAATACTCACCAAAGGAAGGATGAACTAGCCATAGATTTCATAAATCGATGGAGGAACGCGAGCCTGAATTGCAAGAATAGGCTTAGTGAAGCTTCTGCGATAGAAATGTATATCCAAGGGATGCACTGGGAGCTTCTTTACATCTTACAAGGAATAAAACCAAAATCCTTCGAAGATCTAGCTACTCATGCTCATGATATGGAGTTGAGGATGTCCTCTACTGGAAAAGATATGACGTTCATCCATGATCCTTAGAAAGGAAGAGACAAGCAGGAACCAAAGAGATGGAGCAAATTTGTGCCCAGAAATGACAACAAAGAATCGATGAATGTTAATTGTTGCCTGTGAAGTTCACTACAAATGAATGAATGAAGAAAAATTTGAGAACGACTTTCCAAGCACGTTCAAATCAAAAGTCGACACTAAGGGAGATGCAAGGGAAAAATATCCTTTATTGGATTCTGATATTTCTGAGATTTTTGATGAGTTGGTCGAGTTAAAGCTCATTACCTTGCCAGAGATGAAGCGACCTGATGAAGGTGGAAAAGTTGATGACCCAAATTATTGCAAGTATCATGGACTTGTGAGTCATCCTCTTGAATAATGTTTTGTCTTCAAGGATAGAGTTATGCGATTGGTTAACGAAAAGAAAATTGTCCTTGATGATGAGAAGGCTAGTTCTAACCAAATCTCTATCACATTTGGCTCTCTCGATTCGCTCCAAATATATATCTCTAAAAAGCATGAATAAGAGTTATTGGAGAAAGACAAATCTCAAAATGATATAGATGGTGATGAAGGCTGGATTCTTGTGAATAGGTGAAGACGCAACAAGTGAAGCTTATGAAAATAATCATCCGAGCAACCGATTAGAAGGAAGATGGTCATGAAATTGGAGAAATAGAAATAAATCAAGTGCTCAAACATGGTAAAGGTAGAAGTGCATCACTACCACAAACCCCGACGTCCTGTGACTCTAGAGGAATTCTTACGAAGTTCGTTCTGCACAAAGTCTACTCAAGACAATGTTGAGGCATCATGTTTCAATGCTGATAAAGAAGAAACAGTAAGAATTTCTCATACTGACAAAGAAGGAACAAAGAGTGAATCCTCACCAAAAGTGTCTCCTAATGACGAGGAAAAATCAAAAAGGGAAATGTCGACAATGATGTCTCTTTCATCTTCTGAAACATCTATTGAACCTTTTTCCCAAGAGTCAGATGCATGTGATACAAAAATCACATTTACAGATAATGATCTTCTATCTGGTGAAACACTACACAACCGTCCTTTGTATATGGTGGGTCATGTGCTAGAGAAGAAGATATATAGAATCTTAATAGATGAAGGATCTAGGATCAACATTCTACCTATCCACATATTGAAGGAACTCAGCATCATGATTGAAGAACTTAGTGAAAGTCGTTTGTTGATACAATTATTTAATGAAGGGGGACAGAGGTCCATATGGACTATTAAATTAGAAATCCACATGGAAGATTTGCGATCAAGCGCATAGATGCATGTGATCGATGCAAAGACTTTATACAATATATTACTTCACATGCGTTGGGTATATGATAATAGAATTGTCTCATCTTTGTACTATCAATGTTTGAAGTATCTTGAAGGAGGGATTGAAGGGAAGATAGTTGTATATGATAATCCTTTTACCGAAGTTGAGACACACTTTGCGAATGCAAAATTTTATTTGAAGGGTTATGTCATTAAAGGGACAAAATCTAATGATGTCAAATCAACCAAGTCTGATAAGATCACAAGGAAAAGAATCGATACGGCTGTCGAAAAGGTAAAAGTTAACACTAAAGAACTTTGTCCTATTCTTAATAAAGGGAAGATCATGTCTTCAAAGAAGAAGCTGACTTCTGGACTTCACTATGTTCCAAAAGTGAAGAAAAACGAAGGTCAATCATCTAACCTTCAAGAAAATGCATTCAGAGGGCTAAATCTTCCTATCATACGGATCAATGCAATAAACTTGCCATCGAAGCCGCAAGGAAAGTCAATCGCTCAAAATAAAGTGTAAGATGTGGCGCTCCCTACAAAACGCACAAGAGAAGATTTTGATCCCAATGCTTACAAGTTATTTGTGAAAGCTGGATACAACCCTAACGAGCCATCAATGTTAGGGAAACTTCTATTAGAAGATACAACTAGGCAAGCACGTGAAGGCCTAGGCTATGGCCAACCATCGCCAATTCACATTTCCATAAGAAGGGCAAGCAATAACCATATAACTTTTGAAGATGATGTCACTACTCCCAACAAAAAGCCTTCCATTTTTGATCAACTTAGAGAATCGACAAAAAGAACTTCTGTGTTTGAGAGGTCAGGTCCATTGAACAAAAACAAGAATCTGAGAATTTATTTAAAAGTTGCAACGCTTGCTTCACATTTGATTCGGAAGGAGTTCAAAAGTTTGATTCCTTCTAGAATGAGGCGACGAGTGGAACTTGTGGTTTCTTGTAAAGCAGAACTTAAGGAAAAGGCTCACACTGTGGTTTACACCAAGGAGAGCGAGAGAGATGAAGAAAGTGTAGGTTCTTCATATCATGTTACAATCCAAAATGAGCATGATTCTTTGCCTCAAATAAAGATTGATGAAGAGTTAGAAGATATTGTCTCTTTCTATGACAATGATCGTATAGAGGAGGAAGATGCTGGAGATGCTCCACCAGAACTTGAAGAAGAAGTAAAGACCAGAATAGATCCTTTAAAGTAAGCTAACCTTTGCACTGACCAAGACCCAAGGCCAACTTACTTGAGTGCCTTTCTAGAAGTTGATGAAGAAATCACTTATATGAACATACTCAAAGAATATAGTGATGTCTTCGCCGGGAGTTATAAAGAAATGCCTGGCTTGAATTCTAAAGTAGCAGTCCAGCAGTTGGCTGTCAAAAATGGATCTCATCTTGTTAAGCAAGCTCAAAGACGTTTTAGGCCAGACTTGATTCCGTTGATAGAAAATAAAGTTAACAAACTCATTGAGGCAGGCTTTATTTATGAAGTTAATTATCCTACATGGATTTTAAGTATTGTTCCTTTGAGGAAGAAGAATGACCAAATACGAGTTTGTGTTGACTTTAGAGATCTCAATAATGCATGCCCTAAAGATGAGTTCCCTCTTCCCATTCCGGAGCTGATGATTGATGCCACCACTGGTCATGAGGCAATGCCGTTCATGGATGGTTCTTCTAGCTATAATCAAATCCACATGACACCAAAGGATGAAAAACTCACTACATTTCACACACCTAAGGGTATTTATTGCTACAAAGTGATATCATTTGGTTTAAAGAATGCTGGTGCCACATATCAAAGGCCTATGAAAAATATATTAGATGACTTGCTCCATAAAAAAGTTGAATACTATGTTGATGACTTGGTGGTAAAGTCGAGAAAAAGGAGTGATCATTTGAGAGACTTAAGAATGGTGTTTGAGTTGCTCCAAAGATATCAACTAAGGATGAATCCATTGGAATGTGCCTTCGGAGTTACTTCTGGCAAGTTTCTTGCTTTATTGTGAGACATCGAGGAATTGAAATTGATCAAGCCAAAGTTGATGCAATATCAAAGATGCCTGAGCCTTGAAATATTCATGAGTTAAAAAGTCTCCAAGGAAAGCTAGCCTACTTGAGGAGGTTTATCTCAAATCTAGCGGGAAAATTCTAACCATTCGGTCATCTCATGAAGAAAGGTGCTACTTTTAATTGGGACGAAGCATGTAGTGATGCTTTTAAAAGTATCAAATCGTATCTAGCAAAACCTCCAGTTTTGGACGCCCTTATACCTGGAAAGCCATTGATACTCTACATTACGTCACATGAAAGGTCCGTAGGAGCCTTGTTAGCTCAAGAAAATAGTGAAGGCAAAGAAAACTCCCTTTATTACTTAAGTAGAACGATGACACCGAATGAGCTAAACTATTCGCCAATCGAAAAGTTGTGCTTGGCACTTTTCTTCTCAATTCAAAAGATGAAGCATTATTTTTAAGCTCATGTTGTTCGCCTTATTTCTAGAACAAATCCCATCAAGTTTGTTATGTTGAAACCTGTCCTTAGTGACTGACTATCCATATGGTACCTCCAATTCCAACAGTTTGAGATTGTGTACATCCTTTAGAAAGCTGTGAAGGGACAATCATTAGCAGATTTCTTGGCAGACCATCTGATATCTAATGATTTGGAGTTAACTAATGAGCTTTCTGATGAAGATGCGATGTCTATTGAAATTCAAGCTCCTTGTAAAATGTACTTTTATGGGGCAGCACATCGTGGCGGAGCTGGCGCTGGCGTAGTGTTCATCACTTCACAAGAAGACATTCTACCATCTCCTTTACTCTGAAGCAATATTGCTCCAATAATGTCGTTGAATACCAAGCGTTGATACTTGGACTTGAGATGGCCGTCGACATGAAGCAATTACACTTACAAGTCTTTAGTGACTCTTAGTTGGTGATCATCCAACTCTTGGGAAGTTATGATGTGAAGAAGCCCAAATTGCGTCCTTATCATGATTATGCAAAAGTTGATAGGATGTCTTGGAGATGTAACCCTTTTTTTTTACCCTCCCTAGGTGTTTCCACCCCGTTTGCTCCCTTGTTGACTCGAACTCGCAACCTTCAGGTTGGAAGTGAGGGGTGCTTACTATCCGAACAAGTCCCTCTTGTCGGATATGTAACCCTTCAACACGTGCGTAGAATTGAAATAACAAAGCTGATGTGTTGGCTTCCTTAAGTTCAACGCTAACCCTACCCGATCAAACGCAAGTGACTATTTATCAAAAATGGGTAGTACCACCACCAAATGAGGAAGAATATATAGAAAATGAGCTTAAGCATCTCGTTGCCATTTCTAAAGCCGCAAAGGAAGATTGGAGACAACCCATTATTACTACATGTGTTATGGGATACTTCTAGAAAATCCAAGGAGAAGGACTGGCATTCGTCGTCGTACACCTTACTTCCTTTACTACAAATACACATTATATAGAAGATCATTTGAGGGAGTACTATTACGATGTTTGGGAGAGGAAGAAGCAATTCAAGCTCTGCAAGAAGAACACTCAGGAGTTTGTGGATCACATCAATCTGGACCGAAGCTCCACTTTCACATAAACAGGATGGGTATTATTGGCCAACCATGGTGAAGGATTGCTTAGATTATGCTCGAAGGTGCACTGCTTGGCAATTTCATGAAAATTTCATACATCAGCTGCCCGAAGTATTACACCCAACTATTGCATCTTGGCCATTTAACGCTTGGGGATTTGAAGTTGTGGGACCACTACCAAAATCTTCTGGTGGACACTTGTACATCTTAGCTGCAACAGATTACTTCCCAAAATGGGCTGAAACTATCGCTCTTAAAGAAGTCAAGAAAGAGAATGTTGCAAATTTTATCCAAGTGAATATCATTTATCGCTTTGCCATCCCTCGCTACATAATAACGGACAATGGCAAGCCATTTGATAACAAGTTAATGAACAAGATTTATGATCTCTTTGACTTCTAGCAGCGTAATCTTCTATGTATCATGCTGCCGCCAATTGTCTTGCTGAAGCATTCAATAAGTCTCTATCCAACCTGCTTAAGAAAGTTGTCTCCAAGTCCAAACGATATTGGCATGAAAGAATGGAAGAAGCTTTGTGGGCAAATAGGACAACATACCGCACACCAACTCAAGCAACACCATATTCACTTGCTTTTGGTGTTGAAACAGTCCTGCCGCTTGAGCGTCAAATACCTTCCTTAATACTTGCTATTCAAGAAGGGATCACTGAATAAGAAAATGCTCGAGTGCGTATTGCTGAATTAGAATCACTTGATGAAAAGAGGCTAGAAGCCCAACAAAACCTTGAATGTTTTCAAGATTGTCTATATCATGCTTTCAATAAGAAGGTTCGCTTGAGGTGCTTCCAAGTTAGAGACCAAGTTCTCGTGGTAAGAAGACCCATCATTACTTTGTACAAGTCTGGGAGAAAATTTACCTCAAAGTGGGATGGACCATATGTCGTACAAGAAGCATATTCACATGGTCTGTTTTTAAATTGTGTTATATATTTCTTTTCATGGATGTTTGAGCTCATGGCTCATATTTTTTTTTTTAATTGATGCAAATTTTAACCCTTCCGAAAAAAAAATTGTTTTTCAAAAATTTTCGCCACCGCTGGTGTTGAAAGTGGTTGTTCTTTTGCAAAATTTAAGTCTCAGTTCCGATCAATACTGATGACTTGAATAGTGCTCTCAATCGAACGAACATGAATGCACGGCTATGACAAGACCAAATAAAGTTGCATAGACAATATGTGAACTCTTTGCATCTTGTTGTGACTAGCCATTTATCAAATTGATTTTCTTGTAATGACTATTGCACACTAGCGAAATTGTGTAGTCTTGTTTGACTTAAGTGTCGATGCCTTGTGTGATTAGCTTACTTTGAACCATGCATGAATAAACCTAGAATTTGCCCTGTTAGTCTGATTGATTTAGAAAGGTGTCCTCCTGATATGATCTTAGGCAACTTTAAAGAGTGTGATCCAAATTTGACATATACCGAAAAGGCTGAAAAGAACGAGAAAATGAAGGCATGAGGATCGCTGAGTTCACTTGGCTAATCGCCGAAGGGTCTCACTTCATCTTTTGTTCCAGTGTGCTGAGCCCTGAAGGAAAGAATCAAATCGGTTGAAAAAGAGAGCAGTGGGAGTATCGCCGAGAAGTTCCACGAAGTAGTACTATGTCACCCAATGACCCAGAGAATGATGATGCCGAAGGATGGCGCAAGACGGCGATGAACTACACCAAAGGGCGAATCGCTGAGTTGATCGGCGATTCCGACTAATGTCGCCGAGTGATCCGCTGCAGCACAGATTTCTGAAAACTATAAATACTCTTTGAGAATCATTGGACAATAGGAGATTTTAGTATCATATTTTTATCAAATTTTTGGATTTAGTACTATTTTATTTTACTCTCAAGTTTGTAATGGTTTGAAGACTTGAAGAAGAAAATGATTTCACTTCTTTCAATTTGGAAGTGGGTCTCTTGTATTCTTCCTTATTTTCTCAAATCAAGACTTATTTCTCTATACCCATTTTGATTTCAACATCATTGAAGGTATAAATTTCTATCTCTTGATGTGTCGCTAAAAACCCCCATTCATGGGGTGTGATTTAGCAAATATGTGTTGATATTATTGTTGGATCTTGCTTGCTGATAGTTAAATGTATTTTAGTGGTGATTTCACCTAGTGGTTGTGTTTTAATTTAATGGGTTTGTAGTTGCAAATACAAATCCACTCATGTGTTTTCGGCTTGCCCGAGAGGGAGGTTGCGAAACCAAGACCACTATACTAATGGCCTATGGAGTGGGTTGACATGAGGTTCAGCCCGATAGGGTAAGCCCTAGTCCCATATCCTCACACTCAGCTCGAGAGAATGAGTGGGGAAAGACGTAGGCTGGTCTTCATGCGACAAATGGGTGTATGAGAGGATCACATTTGAAACGGGGTAAGTTTCCTGAGAGGGAACTTATTTCCATCTAAAGCTTAGCCTAGTCACTATTATCTTGCAAATTTCCTATCGAAAGCATATACCCAACTATTTATCTCAAGTTGTATTGAAGTCACACCCCAAGAACTCTTCCCCATACTTGATTTCGTTGTTATTTTTATTGTTTTTGCTATACTTGTGACAAAACTCCCAATTTGATATTTGACACTTTTGTGTCACCCACTTTAATTTATTGTGTTTTTAATCGTTAATGTCTTTAGCTACGACTAATTAGAACTAAATTTTAATTATCTATTAATTCTCAAGACCGCTCCCTTGGGACACGACCCCAACCCTAGGTTGGGTTACTATACTATCACACGATCGTAGACACTTGTACTGGAAGTTGTGTCGTTGATTACGTGAATAGAAAAATTCTAAACATCAACCAGGGTACCCCCTAGATGTAACATGGAATATAGAACCCCTAACGACTCCATACAAGACACTTAGCTCTTGTAACGTAAGAAATATAATAATAAGATTAGAACAATAGTCCAAGTTCAAAACATTTTATAAAGAAAAGGGGAAGTCTAAACTCATATCTCATCATAGCCATCTAATACAATAAAATGAAATTGGGCCTAGCTCATACTTCATGTCCAAAAACAGAAATACATGAAATAAACTAAACATAGGAAATTCGTCCTTGAACCATTTGGACTAACCAAGCTCTAGAAACAATAAACTCCAAGCTCTAGCCACGAGACCGAGAAACCTGTCTGTTGGACCCTACATTTGGGAACAATGTAGACAAGAGTATGCGTTAGTACAAACAATGTATCAAGTATGATAGCTATGCATAAAATATTTAAGACATGCAAAAAGGGACATTGCAATTCATATCATGCAATTAACCAATTTAAAACATAACATAATAGGAGTTAGAAAATATCCTTCATAAACATGGTCAATGCAAGCTAACATCATCTTTAAAACCTTTGAACACATATGAGATACTTATTGAAGTAACCTTAGTTCATTATTCATCTTGTTGTGGGAAAATTATCCTTAACCGACATAGAGACCATGTGAGTTATAACATGATCCCCCGATTTCTCCCACACCGAAAAAGATTGTTCTACTTGCCTAAGGTAGAACCATGAACTTTTATCTTAAGTGGATCCACTAGCTAATCATCCTATAGGGGCACATAGTTTATGGGATAAGGAGATTGTTACTAGTAACCCGGCCTCTACTAACGAGAAAACTTCCATCTCAAGAGATTTCTTTTAGAAACTCGAACTCTACTAACGGGAGAACTTTCATCTCACATCAATATCCACTCAGTGTTAAGCATAATTCCCATGTAATAGTCATTTCTTACTTATTCTTATCATTCATGGAAAGGTATCTTAGGATAACCAATCCAAGCTTGTTTCATTAGGATAGCTCTTACTCTTTGATTCAATTCGGTGAGAAAGCCTTTCAAGCTAAGAATCCTTGTTATGTGAGAAAAGCTTTCACATCATGCTAGTATGTGTTTATGAGACATCCTTTTACAACACAATCATCAAACATCATCATTGGTACTTCACTCTCAAAGCACTCTTAAAACATTTACATAGGTTTTACAAAATCATGCATAAACACATACATTGTCCTTTCAAGGTTAAAAGGTTTATTTACATCACCACATACATAAATCAAGGATTAGATAGGGATTATACAATAAATTCATGTGATTCTATCACTTCATGCTTTAGTTCATCAAACTCCTTTTTCATAATCAATAACCCACATCATATAATCACAATTTGGAAAACATGGGGGTTTACATGGGTTCATAGGGAAAACATCATAAAAGCATTTTAAATAATCAATTCGTGCATATTAAAACATATCTCAATTATTTAGATCAATAATCAAGAGAATCCATGGTATTTGCAGAAAACCCTAGCTAATTTGGGTAATTCTACTTTGAAAATAGAGGAATTTCATGACTCCATGAATGAAAGGAATTCATGGATGAAAACTACCATACCTCAAGTCCAAATGGTTATCTTCGATGGAGAAATTGAGACCTTTGCTTGAAACCCTAGATGAATCTTTCTTTTTCTTCTTGTTTAAGTTCTAGAGAGAGAATATTTTTGAGAGGTTTTGATCTTCTTTTGGGATTTTGGAAGAAAGAAGTAAATGGGTCTAATTTGGGGGTAAAAAGATTTATATAAGGGTCCTAAATATAGACAAAACAACATAGTATAGGAATTAATTAATTAGGAAAAGACCCAACTGACCCTAAAAATAACTGCCAGCTAACCACCGATGTACCCTAGTCGACGAATCGTGGTCTGACCTATGGACCATCCTGGTGGACCGTCGTTGATTATTAGAGACTTTGTTTTGGGGCTTCGAACCACGGACCCAGCAAGCACCATGGTCTGACATACGGTTCATAGGTCTGGCCGTAGTTCTTGGCCCTCAGACCATTACAAGATAGGCCAACCACGGACCACACCTACGGTCGGTTGTTCCATTCATGGGCCGTGGGTGGCTGGCGTGGTTTGGCACCTGCAACTTTGGAAAACTGCTATCTTGGCCTATTTCTGGATACAGGTTGTACATCAACATTTGTAGTATGAGTACAACATTATGTGTACTCAGTATATATCATAGACCGACAATGAAAAAGTAGTGACATGACACATAATCAATAAGAATGAAGGATGTAATGACATGCAATGCAGCGCGACACCATGAAATGATATGCCTCATATACCAAGTACTCTCTCAACTGTATATACACGACACTTCTCAGAAATACATCGAGAGTTCATGACCCATAGGGACTTACGAGGTACATATACCGACACGGATGATCTCCCCATGTCTGTGCAGATAATCTCAACACACTATCATCAAATCAAATAATCTCTAATACAGACAGTCTCCACGTGCCCAACTTATAATCATAAAATCAAACAATCCTCATCACGAACGATCTCTACATGGCCAACTTATACTCAATCTCAAATTAATGCATGTGCATAATATAATATCATAAAAGGGGATGATGATACATCTCAATCAATAAAATATCGATATGACATATAATCACCACAACTATCACAAATATACGAGTTTAATAAAGAAACACAAAAACACAAAAAAAACAAGTCAATAATACATCAGCTAATGCTCATATGATTTGACATTCTCATATTAAAATTTTTCATTCTATACTAATAAATTTTCTCTTTATAACAACGATACTCATACCAATGTTTGTCACACCATTGGTCGAGACCCCCATCATTCTCCCTTACCCATTGTTTATTCCATTTTTAATCTTTAATTAGAAAAATATCCTTCAACAAAATTTGAATGTCTTAACATACCTTGAACGCCAAACACGTGTTACAAATCCTCAAATTTTTTCCTTTCCATTTCATAAAGCTTAAGAATGTTCTCAATCTATCAAATATATAATATTCGTAAGAAAGTCAGTCCGTAGAGACCCATATTACTATATGTCTAGCCTAGACCAAAAACTTGCCTAATCTATAATCAAGCTCCTAATTTTGGTGTCAATTAATATGTCAAGTCTCAAATTGCCTAAATTTCAGGCCTAGGGTTAAGTCTCAATTGTTCCAAATATCATAAATCTAAAGATATTCATACAATTCAATACAACCAAATTTTGATTACCTATATACATATATTAAAACTTCAATTATAATGTAATAACTATAGGAAGATTCCAAAATTTAAAACCAATAGTTACACAAATCGTAACCTCAACCACAAAAAAAACAATAATAAGCAGAAAAATATACCCAAAATCTAATCTATGCAATATCCTTGTTTTGCCAATGATTAGTTTCTCCTACCAACAATTATGTCACGATCCAGGAGTACCCCCTAGATGTAACATGATGTACAAGACCCCGAGAGGACTTATACAAGCCACTTAGCATTCATAACATAAGATAATAGAAATGAGCGGGAATTAAAACATTTTAAACAACATCAAAGTCTCTATAAAATGCAGTGGAAATCTAATACACTTTGTCTCAAACCATCTAAAACAATAGAATCCTTGGGACACAACCCATACAATAATTTTCAAAACATAAAATGGAAGACATAATAGAAATGATGGTCAAATCCTCAAATGCTATGAGGAATCACAAATCTTCAAATCTTGATTCTACTAAGATCCTAGCCACGGGGATAAGAGTTGATATTTCCGGACCCTACATTTGGATAATAAATCTAGGAAAGAGTATGTGTTACTACAAACATGTACTAACTATGATAGCTTATAGAAACATCAACATAAAAATAGACATTAGTCAACATAAGACATAAAGCATAATCAATACATATCATAAATCATAGTAACATAAAAGGGATACTTCATATAGTAACCTCAAAGTATACTTAACCAAGACATGGGTAATCCTCCACTAGTCTTACTCATCATAGAAGGAAACCTTAGTAATCATCCAAGCTCATCACCTATCATTCATCATCTTTAGCTTATCTTTCATAGACATGGGAAATATTTACCTTGCCTTCTGTAAAGGCTAATGGGTAGTCGTCTCTTGCCTTGCATATATGATCATGGGTATTCACCTCCATGTCCATCTTATAGGATCATATATATTCGCCTCCATGTCCTTTCATCATAAGACACGAGTATTTGCCTCCACATCTTTCACTAATGGATCATGAGTATTCGCCTCCGTGTCCAACATCATAATAGGAACGCGGGGAGTCACCTTTTGTTAAATTCTAAGGAGTATGGGAAATCACCCCATATCCTTCTCATATAGAAGTCAAGGGTAGTCACCTCTAGCCTTATTAATAACTTAGTCTTTTAGTCTAGATTCAATTTAGGTGAGCAATCCTTTCAACCTAGAATTATTCAATGTGAGAAAGACTTTCACATTCATAGATTCATACTTAAGAAATTCATGTGGGAACTATCCCTTCCACAACAATTACATCAATATTAAACAATTCATGACATAAGTTTCACTCACAAAGCACTACATCACATAATCTTCATAGGTGCTTCAATCTCAAGCAATTCTAGTGTATCTCATCAATTCTAGAGGAATACATCTAAATCCATAATTTTCCTTTCATGACACAAACCCAATTACATTAATTTCATCTTACTAGGCATGGGTGATGAGTCCACAATTTGGACTCATTTAGGGCTTTATTTGGATAGGTTTAGTGTCCTCAAATGCTTATTTTGTGCCAATAACTGATGTAAAACCTTGGTTTCCAGGTATATGGATTGAGGAACAAAACATGGACACTAATGGGCAAAAAGGAACAAGGCAGTTGAAAGAACAAAGAAAAGAATGCTTGATGATCGCCTAATCCATTGGGCGAGTCGCCGAATGGCTATTATCTTGCCTAAAGTTCCAGTGCGCCAATCCTTAAAGGAGAAAATCAAGTCGGCAAGTGAAAGGAGCAGTCGGCGTGCCGCCGAGTGGTTCCGTGGTGCAGTGATGGATCGCCCAGAGTTACAGAACTTAAGGATACTGAAGGCCAAAGTAAAAAGGCGATGGAACGGACCAAAGGGTGGATTGCCAAACTGATTGGTGATCCCGACTTACTGCGCCGAATGGTCCTTCACAACATATTTTTGGCGACTATAAATACATTTTCTTATGTTTAGTATCACATTTTAATCTGAACATTTATTAGAGTAATTTTTGAGTTTGAACTCTGAGTATTGAGACTTAATTTCCTTATCTTTGACGAATTGAAGTTTTTCATTTGGAGAAATTGGAAGTGGGTCTTTGAGATTCTTCAATTCGGACCTTTGTAAAGATGAAATTAATCTTACCCAGTTGCTTGAAACACAATTTGGTAACCATTTTCATATTTTTATGATGTCTAGCTAGAACCCCAATTATTGGGGTGTGATTATATGATTATGGGTTGATTTAGTTGATGGGTATTGCTAATTGTTAGTTTAAATGTTGTTTAGAAGCAATTTCAATCATTAATTATGGTTAAAATTAAAGGATTATAGTTGCAAATGCAGTCCTACGTTCACATTTTTGGCGTGCTCGAGAGAGAGGTTTTAAAACTAAGATTATAGAATTGATGGTCTGTGGGTATTGGGTTGTCATGGGTTCAGCTCGAGAGAGTGAATCCTAAACCCTTTTCCACACTTTTAGCTCGAGAGAGTGAATGGACTAAGACGTAGGCTGTTCTTATTTGCTTGCTTGTTGGTGTTCGAGAGATATCGACTTAATTCTGGGTAAATTGTTCGAGAGAAATTTTACCTTCTCTATAGTCTACCCTATTCACTAATTTACAGCTATTTACTAACAACTGCTATTACCCATTTGTTTAGATTTGTCCATAATCGAATCATATCCCAAGAACCTGTCTCATTATTGTTATTTCATAATATTTGCTGCTGTAGTAGTTTATAATTACAATCAAAACCCCCATGTTATTTGATATTCGTGTCACCTCTGATTTGAATTATGTTTTTATTCAATAATGTCTATTCCTATGATTGACTGGAGCATATTCATACTTTCTTATTGATTCTCAAACACGTACCACTCCTTGTGGGATTCGACCCCAACTCATTTAGTTGGGTTATATTACTGAATAACGATCATTGACACTTATAATTGGATGAGGTGTCCTGATATGAGAAATCAAAATGGCGCCGCCGCCGGGGAGTGGTGTTGTTTGAGAATTTTTAGTTAAGTTGAATTTTACTCTTGTTAGTTATAGTTGAATCTACTTATTTATAGTTTTGGTTTACTTGTTTGTGTTTCGAAACAAGAAGTATGAGTGTGAATGGTAGCAATGGTGACAAAATGGACCCCCCCTTTTTAGATTGATAATTCTTAGGGATAACCTTCTAACGTTCAAGCAAATTGGGGGTGAGACTATCCATGAGTTGTGGCAGAGATTTAAGGCATTCTTACAGCAGTGCCCAACTTATGGAATTCCAGATAAGTTGCTATTGGAATGCTTCTACAATGGTGACAAAATGGACCACCCCCTTTTTAGATTGATAATTCTTAGGGATAACCTCCTAACGTTCAAGAAGATTGGGGGTGAGACTATCCATGAGTTGTGGCAGAGATTTAAGGCATTCTTACAGCAGTGCCCAACTCATGGAATTCCAGATAAGTTGCTATTGTAATGCTTCTACAGAGGTCTTGGTCCCGAAAATAGAATAACAACTGACCAACTCTCCTCGGGTTGTTTGTTTTGACAACCCTTTGAAACAGTAGCCCAACTCCTTGATGGTGTGACCAACACCAACAAGGAAACAGATAAAGACCACGAATGGGCCACATTGTTGACCCAGCTGGATGTCTTAACCAAGAAAGTCATGGAATTGGAGGCAATGTCCATAAAGAAGGACATGTAAATCCCTCCTCACGAGCATCGAAGGATGAAGAATCAAGAGGGTGGGCAAATTGAAGAGGTCCTCTCACTCATTCTACACAAAGTCGAAGAATACGACAGAGTGTTGAAGGAGATAAGAGAAAATGTATTGATTCTAAATCAGATGACAACCTCTTATTCCATGTTCAATTAGCTACTAGAGTCCCAAATAGAACAAGTGTTGTCTTGTCTCTACCCAAAGCAAAAAAAGGGTTTCCTTTTGACACTGAGGCAAGCCCAAAGAATGAAACATAAGTAGAGACTTTTGTCATGCCACGACGTTAAGTAAGGCGCTTCTTGGGAGGCAACCCAAGGTTTTATCATTTTATTTTTGTTTTAGAAATAATGGTGTGTTGATTGTGCAGGTTAAAGTGTGGAATGTGTTTGTAAAGTGCATGTTTATGAGCTAAAAGTCCAGTCGGCGACTCACCGAAGAGCCCAACTTGGACTACCATTGGACTCAAGACATTTTGAAATTGGAGTCTGTAGAACTCGGCGAGCCCAGGAGTAACTTAGGGAATCACCGACCAGGTGGGAGATCACAACCTAGTCCACCGTTTGGACCCCCACATCAATTGGAGGTCCTGTAACACTCGGCAAAGTAAGTGCCCACTCGGCTCATTACCGAGTGGGTCGGTAAGCAAAACTTATGTCGCCTAATGGGCAAGAACTGGATGATTTTTAAAGGCCAAAGACATGACTAGACCAAAAGTGACCGATAGAGACATGCCACCCCATAAGAGCGCCAAGGGTATAGAAATCACTGAGGATGCAGCTGCAATCACGACTAAGGCCACCAAACTTCCCACACCAGGTGGGAAGGGAAAAGGAAAAAGGAAGGGGAACCTGCACCTGCGTCACAGAAGGCCAGCTTCGATAGTGACGGCATCTATGCTACTCACCTTACCACCTCGAAAAGTGAGGGTGAGCACCAGGAGCATCAGTCTGTAACTTCTGAGCCTGAGGGTGAGCTACTAGCAGCCCAGATAGTGGAGCTACATTCAAAGAGGCTGAATGATCCATCTTGGATCAGGACTCCCCAAGCCACCACTACCTCTTCTTCCCCAGAACAGGCTATGGTTCATGCTCCGGTTATAGAAGGACCTCCCCCCAAGTCTATGAACAGACTAAAGACTGATGGCCTGAGGACAATCATTGAAGAAAAGAGGTTGTCCAGTGATGGAGTCATCGATAGATATACAGAGATTATGAGCTTCTTGAAGTTTCACAAATTCCAATTCTTCACCAAGCCTCATGGCCCGTACATTATGAGTTGGTTCAGAGAATTCTACAGTGCTTACAATGCCTTGATACAACAAGGGAAGAAGCCAGCAATCCAATTCAAGCCGATTGACTATGTGGTTGTCCTAGGCCGGAAGGTGAAATGTGAAAGTAATGCTATCAATACAGTCTTGGGAGTTTCAACACGTATTGATGATGACTGTAAACATCTAATCAGGACTAAGACACTCAAAAACATGAAGAAGTGGTTGGCTCCTCTAAAATAAGATAGTACTCCCTAGTGGCTTGAGATTGGAGCACCGATTGAGAAGAAGGATCTAAACATAGCTGCAAGGTTTTTGTTTGTCTTCATCAACAATACTATCATGCCATACCAGAGCGAGTCGATTCTCCGCCTTGCCAAGGCAACATGTCTGGGTTTCATCATTGATGAGATGAGGATAAATCTAGGGATAATTAGGGCACATCAGGTGGTCATGAGGGCCAAGCAGCTCCATAATTCCTTTCCCTTTCTGGTGTTGATCACTGAGTTGTGCAGACGAGCTCAGGTGCCTATAGATGAGAATAAAGATGTAGAAGTGATTCCCACATCTTCTACTGACATTCGGAGGATCGAGGCCGAATACATGAAAGGCGAGGCAGAGAGGAAGAAGGCATCCCAGTGGACTCTTCCCTGGTTATTGATAGAGACATATTACGTGTAGATGAACCTTTACCTACCCCGTCCCCTGGGCCTTCAGGTACTTCTACTGTTGTTTCTTCTGATACTCTCAGTTCCCCTACTGCTTCATTGCCTCCCAGATCTAGTACAACTGCTGATGCTGCCTCCCAGCCCTCTTTCACTCAAGTTGCATTGCTATGGATGGGGCAGCTAGCCCATTCTACTGATCGTCGTGCTGCTATACTTGAGTCCTCCATTCCGTACACGATTCAGACAGCCCTTGGAAATGCTATGACACCCTTGAGTACTACCATTAATACCCTTGAGGCTAGGATAGCAGTGTGCGAGCATGGACAAGGGGCCACTAAGGAGGTGACGGCTCTAAAGGCCACTATTACTGTACTGAGGAGAGATTTGGACCAATTGAATTCCACCGACATGTCTATGATCTACAGGAGATGATGATCGAGTTGAGGAGATAGCTAATCCTGAGTCTAAGGTGGAGACATATGAGGAGATGCTTGAGGTTGCTGAGGAGGTTTCTTATGAGGGCCTTACAAAGACTGAGGAGGCCATGGTAGATGCAGCTGTGCAGACTTCTTTTGCAGATACACCTTTGGCTGACCCTAGTGGAGCTGGTGATACTGTTGATGTGACTCCGAGTACTGGGACCCAGGTTTAGAGTGTGACTCCGGGCACTGATTCCCCGACAGACGGAGCGATTATTTAGATATGATTCTTTTTTACTGCCCTCTCTATCTTATTTTTATTAATTTTTGGATATTTTGCTTACATTTGAGGACAAATAGCTTTTATTTTGTGGTGGGGTGAGGCCCACCTTTTGTGACTAGTATTCTGTTTATATATTTGGGTTTTGTGCTATTGATTGTGTTTTGGCACTGTATTTTCTGGATGCTTGAGATTGTGGCTCCTTATTTTAATTGTAAATGATTTTTGACCCTTTTTGAATTTTTTTTTGTGCCACCTCTTATTTGTGTTTGAATGTGGTTGTTCTCTTACAAATATGAGTATCGGTCTTGATCAACACCGATAACTTGAATAGTGCTCATACTCTAACAAAAGTGAATGTGCGGCTACAATGAGGCCTAATGAAGTTGCATAGGCAATATGTGAACTTTTCGTATCTCGTTGTGACTAGCCAGTTATCAAATTGAGTCTCTTGTGATGAACATTGCACACTAACGAAAGTGTGGAGTCTTGTTTGACATTGGTGTCAATGCCTTGTGTGATGAGTTTACCGTGAACCATGTGTGATGACACCTAGAATTTTCCCCGTTGGTCTGGTTGACTAAGTGATGCAAGCTCTTGAAATGATCTTAGGCAAACATTTTAAAGAGTGAAATAATTTGATATTATCCTCTTTTATGGCATACCTTGTGAGTGTGTGAACTTTACTTGAACACATTTTTAGCCTTAGCCTTTCCTTGAAAGAAACTTGATGAAATTGTTACCTTTATTTATCCGTTCATCCTTAATCCTCATGAGATGTGGTTTTTGCCAACTTAGGCCAAAAGTCTAAGTTTGGGGTGTGGTGAAAGGAGAAGGTAAATCAAGAAGTGCAAAGAGTCACCTTTACCCATGGTTCTGAAAAAGATGGAACCCCTATATATAAAAAAAGAGAGAAAAAGGAAAGAAGAATGAAAAAGAAAAAAGAAAGAAAAAGTTTGAAATAAAGTTGTGAAAGTGCAAAGAAAATGGGGTGTCCGGTATTCCATGGAAAGTGAATAATGGGGTGACCTATGAGCGTGAATGATAATGATGAGGAGAAGGAAATAAAGTGTTGTTCATACCACATTTCATGAGGATAGAAGCCACTGAGCGTAAATGACCATACCTTTACACTCAGCCCCGTTACAAGCCTTGAAAAGACCTTTTTGATCTTGAGTGAGCTGAAACAAGTGTTGAGTAGAAATAAAGGACAAATCTATGGGTGAAATCATGCATTGTGTTCATCTTTGTGAGTGTGAGTGTTGATCGTGATTCCGAAGCTTTAAATTATTGAATCATTGTGTGTGAATATGGAATCATTCTTTCTGTGAGGGCATTTGAGCTTGAACTTTCATTTGAAGCAAGTAGTGTGAGCTTGAGAATCTTTGGTAACGGTGAGTTACAATTTGAATCCTTTAGTGCACAATTTATCCTTGCACGCGTAAGTTGAATCTCTTTGTGTGCATTCATGATTGAGTCTTGTGTAGCACTGTTTGAGACATCCTTTTTGAACTGCTGAACTTGAGATTTACTTGAGGACAACCAAAAGTTTAAGTTAGGGGTGTTGATGAGTCCACAATTTGGACTCATTTAAGGCTTTATTTGGATAGATTTAGTGTCCTCAGATGCTTGTTTTGTGCCAATAACTAATGTAAAATCCTTGATTTCCAGGTATATGGATTGAGGAACAAAGCATGGACACTTATGGGCAAAAAGGAACAAGGCAGCTGAAAGAACAAAGAAAAGAAGCCCTGGTGATCGTCTAATGCATTGGGCGAGCCGTCGAATGGCTATTATCTCGCCTAAAGTTCCAGTGTGACAAGCCCTGAAGGAGAAAATCAAGTCGGTGAGTGAAAGAAGCAGTCGAAGTGTCGCCGAGTGGTTCCGAAATGCAGTGTTGGATCGCCAAAAGTTACAGAACTTGAGGATACTGAAGGCCAAAGAAAAAGGGTGATGGAACGGACCAAAGGGCAGATCACCAAACTGATCGGCGATCCCGACTTACTGCGCTGAATGGTCCTTTGCAATATATTGTTGGCGACTATAAATACATTTTCAAACATTATGTTTAGTATCAAATTTTATTCTAAACATTCATTAGAGTAATTTTTGAGTTTGAACTCTGAGTATCGAGACTTAATTTCCTTAGCTTTGAAGAATCGAAGTTTTCTATTTTTGAGAAATTGGATGTGGGTCTTTGAGATCTTCAATTTGGACCTTTGTAACGACGAAATTAATCTTACCCAATTTATGAAAACAAAATTTGGTAATGATTTTTATCTTTTTATGATTCTAGCTAAAATCCCAATTGTCGAGGTGTGATTATATGATTATTGGTTGATTTTGCGGATGGGTATTGCTAATTTTTAGTTTAAATGCTATTTAGAAGTGATTTCAATCATTAATTATGGTTAAAATTAAAGGATTGTGGTTGCCAATGCAGTCCTACCTTCGTGTTTTTGGCTTGCTCGAAAGAGAGGTTTTAAAACTAAGATTATTGAATTGATGGTCTATGGGTATTGGGTTGTCATGGTTTCAGCTCGAGAGAGTGAATCCTAAACCCTTTTCCACACATTCAGCTATAGAGAGTGAATAGACTAAGGCGTAGGCTATTCTTATTTGCTTGCTTGTTGGTTATCGAGAGAAACCGACTTGATTCGGGGTAAAATGTTTGAGGGAATGTTTACCTCCTCTATAGTCTAGCTTATTCACTAATTTACAGCTATTTACTAACAGTTGCAATTAGCCATTTGTCTACATTTGTCCATAATCGAATCACATCCCAAAACCCGTCTCATTATTGTTATTTCATAATATTTGCTGCTGTAGTAGTTGATAATTACAATCAAAACCTCCATGTTATTTGACATTCGTGTCACCTCTGATTTGAATTATGTTTTTCTTCGATAATGTCTATTCCTATGATTGACTTATGCATATTTGTACTTTCTTCTTGATTCTCAAACACGTACCACTCCTTGTGGGATCCGACCCCAACTCATTTAGTTGAGTTATATTACTGACTAATGATCGTTGGCACTTAGAATTTGATGAAGTGTCCTGATACATGAAATCAATGGGTACATCTAAATTCATCCTAAAAAACAAGTAATTATATCAATCTATGCATAAACAATCATAACCCAATCATTTGGATCAACATTCATCAAAACCCACAACATTAGAAGAAAACCCTAACTAGATTTAGGAATTTCTCCATTTTCAATTGGGGAATTCTAGGTTCTCCATGGATGAAAGGATTCCATGGATGAAAATTCATAATACCTTAATAACAAAGCCCACAAATGCTTGAGTAATGGAGACTTGACCTTGATCCTCGCTTGAACTGTTTCTTCTTCTTCAAGTTCTAGAGAGAGAATTATATTGGAGAGGAACCCAATTCTTTTGGTGAGTTTGAGAGAATGACTTGAATGAGTGAGTTTAGGGGTAAAAATAACATATATAGGTTCTTAATCTTGGGTAAAATGACACCACTTTGATTTAATTAAAACCGGAAAAGACCCATGTGCTCCTAAAATAACTGCCTGACCCTGACCCACCAGACCCCTACTGACGGACCGTAGATCGATCGACGGTTTGTCCTGTCAACTGTCGTTAGATACAAAAAAATTTGCCGACCTACGGACCCGTGGACCACAGACCTTGGTCTGACCGATGGTCCGTTGGTCAGTCCATGGTTCTAGGGTCTGAGTCAAAGCTTGGGTGACCAACCATGAGCCCCACATACGGTTCGTGTTTCCAACCTCGGGCCGTGGTTGGCTGCTGTCAGTTAGCACCTGCAACTTCCTGAAAAATGTTGCTTTGCCCCTTTCCGAATCCGGGGTGTTACATTATCTCCCCCTTGGGAACATTCGTCCTCGAATGAAATTCTAGACACCTTTCGGAAGAAAAGACTCAATACTAGCAGCCCATCATGCATGCAACTCATCAAAATGCACACAACCACGGAGAAACATCAACTCCAAGCTAAACATACTCAGTGCATCATAAGGAAGGTAGGAACTACATCTAGCAACCCAATATGCATGAAATTTCAACATTTCTCATGTTCAAGGACGAACTACCATCTCCAAGCTAAAAGCATGCTCAAAATAATCTCATGGAGCCTATATACTCAAAAGCATATATTCAAGCAGGAAATGTCAAATCCAAGCTAAGGCATGTTCAATCAATTCATTTCATGAAGTCTATAGGCCACTCATACTTAATGCACTACAACATGAGGAAAATCAAGCACATAACTCATATTCTTTCAAAACATAAGCTTTTCATGAACATGCATAAAACGAAATCATGGGAATATCTAAAACACACGTGACACAAAAAAAATAGCAAACAATAAGGAAATTCATTACCTCAAGCTAGAGTAAGAGTAGAAGGAAAGAGATGAGGATATATATCAGGAATTCATATCGGCCACAGCCTTCCAAGTAGCACCCTAAACCAAATGATTCCTCCATAATACTTTTACGGAAGCACCTTCTTTGTTCCTCAATTTCTTAACTTGCAGATCTAAAATCTCAACCGAAACTTCTTCATAAGAAATACTCTTTCACTCCCAAACCTTCTATGGGGACTATGCATGTCGGATCTCCAACACACATCTTTAACATAGAGACATGGAAAACTAGATGCACCGATGCAAACTCATTTGGAAAATCAAGTTCATAAGCGACCTCACCAACACGTCTCAAAATTTAATATGGGCCTACAAAATGGGAACTAAGTTTCCCTTTCTTACCAACCCTCATTACAACCTTCATGGGTTAGATTTTCATGTAAATCCAATCACGTAGATCAAGTTCAAGGTCTCTCCTTCTAACATTGGCATAAGACTTTTGTCGACTTTGGGTCTTCTCAACTTCTCTCTAATAAGTCGAACCTTTTCTATAACCTCATGAACAAACTTGGGTCTTATCAAGACAACTTCACCAACCTTAAATTAACCTATAGGTGTCATGACCCAAGGTACCCCCTCGATGTAACATGGTGTATAGAACCCCGAAGGACTCCATACAAGCTACATAGAACTCATAAACATAAGAAATAGAACGATAAGAGTAAAACAATAGTCCAAGTTCAAATCATTTTATAAAAGAAAAGTGGAACTCTAAACTCATGTCTCATCAAAGCCATCTAATACAATAGAATGAAATTGGGCCTAGCCCATACATCATGTCCAAAAAGAAAATACTAGAAAGAACTAAAACAATGGAATCCATCCTCGAAACATGAAGACTCACCAAGCTCAAGAAAGAATAAAGGTCCAAGCTCTAGCCACAATATTGGGAACCCTGTCTGTCGGACCCTACATTTGGGAAAAATGTATGTAACAGTAGTGTTAGTACAAAAATGCACTAAGTATGATAGCTAGGTATAAAAACATTTTAAACATTCTAACAAGGGAAAATTCATTTCATGACATGCCATTGACCAATTAAAACATGATATAAGAGGGTTAGAAAACATAAGTCATAACATCATGGTCAATGCAAGCTAAATCGTCTTTAAACCTTTGAACACATATGAGATACTCCTTGAGTCACCTTAGTTCATTTTTAATCCTATTGTGGGAAAATTAGCCTTAACCGACATAGAGACCATGCGAGCAATAACATGATCCCACGTTGTGTCCCACACCGAAAAGGGGTGTTCTACTTGCCTAAGGTTGAACCATGAACTTTTAAATTAAGTGGATCCACTATATAATCATCCTATGGGGACACATAGTTTATGGGATAAGGAGATTGTTATTAGAAACCCGACCTCTACTAACGGGAGAACTTCCATCTTAAGAGATTGCTTCTAGAAACCCGACCTCTACTATCGGGAGAGCTTCCATCTAACATCAATACCCACTTTGTGCTAAGCATAATTTCCATGGAATAGTTAATTCTTACTTATTCTTAACATTCATGGAATGGTGTCCTTGGATCACTAATCCAAGCTAGTTTCATTAGGATAGCTCTTACCTTTTGATTCAATTAGGTGAAAATAGTTTCTCAACCTAAGATTCCATATTATGTGAGAAAAAACATTCACATCATTCTAATATGTATTTATGAGAATAGCTTTTCACAACTGATGTGAGGTCAAAATACATAGTTTTAATCATTATTTGCCTCATATTTATTATTTATATTTGTCCTTTTTGAGCATAGATTTTATGAATTGTGCTAAATTGTGTATTTTATTTGTAGGATTAAATTGATGGAAAAATGAAGAAGTTTGGAGCTAAAACGAATTAAAGATGGAAGGTTGAAGAAGGAAATCAAGCAGGCAGCTTAATGGATTAAAA
>JAJOOO010005425.1:0-44252 GCA_029582685.1 Solanum piurae | reverse complement strand
TGTCTCTTTACTTCCGCGCCTGAACATCTTTCCTGCAAAATATGATAAAAACACATAAAAACCAATACTAAAAGGCCCTAGACACACACAACTTGTAAGTGAAATGTATTAGAAATACCGTAAACTCACGGTATATCAAAAGCCAATACAAAAATGCCCTAGACACACACAACTTTGTAAGTGAAATGTCTTAGAAATACCCTAAAGTCACGGTATATCAACATCCTCAACTTAAATTCGTTGTTTGTCCTCAAGCGACGCCCTAAGACTCTAAACGACACTTGTATAGAAGCAAACATTTCAAGCGCAAGCAATCACATGGCTCTATATCCCACTCACTTTCCGGGTGAAAAAGTTGTTCTCTTAGACTCAACAAGCTAATTCATGCGGATTAAACCATGACAACGATCGACCAACCAACACACAACATACAACGTTTTACTATCACCAAAGTACCAACTTTCTAACAATGCAACTAGTGCCCTTACTTCAAACGAAATCCCTTTTCTTTCACACAATGACTATGATTTTGAGTATAAGGATTCATTGAACACTCACACTACGAAGTAACTTCAAGTATAGTTAGTGCTCAGTACCGTAGCCTTGCCCTTATTTTCACTACTTAGACACTCCAAACTAGACTCTAGGATCACTATAGGACTTTCTTGGCTTGTAACGTAGGCTCAGGGTCAGGTGTGGTACATATGGGTACTTCTTAGTGACTTTGTGCCCTCCTTGACATTACACTAGGCTTTCAATCTCCTTTTGCCCTATTTTTGCCATCCTTCCATTTTACCTTCTTTCCCTTGATTTTCTACAACCATGGATGTGACTATAGACTTTGTAGCTTCGTTTTTCTTTTTTTTTTATATTTTTGCATTTTACTCTTTTCTATACCTTTCAACAAGTCACATCCTTTCCCCCTTTTTTTCAACATCAAACTCTTTTCATACCCATTTTTTCTTTCAGTTTCTTATTTCATAGCCACCCTTAACTTATGGATTTTCCATTGGTTGAGGTGCACAATACCTGATATCGGGTCAGGGCCAAGATTGAGGTTACTTTGTTTTACAGTACCCACTCTCAACTTAGGCTTTTGGCCTAGGTCGAGGTGCACATGTCCAAGGAGGGACCGGGGCCAACACAGTCGATTATGGGAAGGTGAGTTCGGGGTTTAGAAAGAAATAGTCTATTTTTAGGCTCAAAGCATTTGGATCAAGGGGAGCATTTATTTCATTTGGTTGTACTCTTCTTTTAGGCAATTTGTGGACTTATCAGAACAAGGGCCTATGATCACTTCCTAGCCTCTAGAGTAGATTGTCTTAGCAAGACTAACCGAGCAAGTTCTAGATTGGCACACAAACTGTTTGAACAATCAACTAGTATCACACACTTTTGGCACATAGTTTCATTATCAGATTATCAAATTACCCAGTTCAAGTGTTAGCTTAAGTCATTCTATTAAGTTGATTCATTATCATTTCATACTCAGAGCCAACACATTTAACTTATCTTAGCCTACCAATTTTAGCACACATCACAAAAATTGGGCGGGTATCAAATTTTTTTATAAGCCATCAAGCTTTATTCTTATTCATGCTTCTAACACATACGATCCTAACACATGCCGGTTCAATAGAAATTAAATAGTCTCTTGGGGTAAAAGAGCGCAGGAAAGAAAACCCCAAGAGAGGATTATGAGTTGGATTACTCAGACTTCACCCTATCACTCACAATCCATTTACCCCACCCCCAACAAAAATATGGTGCAATTGTCCCCAATGCACAAATATAGTAAAAGATAATTAATTGGGTGAAGCAAACATGTGGCGCATAACGCCGAAGACTCTTCAACAAGTGGGTGAGTCCGGTTTCCCGGAGCCCACTGGAACTATACTTGGGTCACCCTGAGTAGTGCCCACATCATCCGTCATAACCGCACCCTCACTGGTGCTCACAATGTCCCTCACGACAGGCAGGACCTCTACAACTGGGGTAGAACACGATGCTCCTGCAATACTCTCACGCACCCTCTGCTGGCGCAACTCTTCATCTAAAATTGAAGCTTTTATAGCCTCTTTCTCCCGCCTATGATGTCTCTTCTAGGCTTTTTCCTTCTCAGTGCGACTAGAATGGTGCCTCTTACCTTTGGCTTGTGTAGGCTCAAGCCCCTCCTCAGCGGTCCCACTGAATAAAACCTCAGCACCATATTTTCAGCCAACGCAGTAGGTGCATCCTGAGGCTCAACTTTAGGGGTGGCAAGAATGGAATCAACATCGGCCCGAAGATTGGCTACTTCACACTGAAGAGAGGATAGATCTATGGTCGGGGCTGGTCGCTCGAGGACTCTCAATTCAAAGGCATTGAGGCACTTATTAACGGCCTGGATCTTTCGGTCCATCATGCCCTCCATCCTTCGCTCCATTCTGATCTCGAACTCATATATTAACTTTTGCATCCAAGGATGAATCTGATGCAGCAGTGTGGCCATCTGAGCCACTAATTTCTGTACTCTAACCAACACGACAACAACAGCTCCTAATGGTGGTGTGGACCGGGATGAGCTAGAAGCCCTACTAGCTGTCTGGGAAGAGAAGGCCAGGACAGTATCGGTGTGATCTGGTATTATGAGGTCACTGCCCTGTGCCTGCCCCATCGTGTCTGCAAGTTCCTAGACCAAGGGAGGTACCTCAACCTGGGGCTCTCTGCGAGGTGCTGCCACATTTTCCTAATCACGAATGAGGCCTATATCCAAAGTCCTAGTAGGGTGGACCAATCTATCACAATGCTAGATCGGCACTCCAGAATCCCTGCACAATTGGAAAATCAAACATGGAAAGGGGTAAGTAGTAGAGGTCTTGAATGCCCTCTCGTTAATTTCTGCCAGCAGCATGCGGCCAAAGTCAATCTCCACTCCTGCTACCAATGCTGCAACCATGATCGCTCTATCCCATGTGAGTTGGTTGTCAGCTTTTATCGGTGTTGAGGCACTAGCAGCAGTTATGATGAATTTTGATAGTGAAGGTACTAAAGAGTAAGATGAGTTGGTAGCTGCACTCGATAGGTGTGAATATCGGTCAAAACAAAAGAAGTATGAGTTAGACATGAAAAATCGTGAGTCCCCACCAGCGAGACCATCTATTATGGAGGCACCGAAATTGGAGCTTAAATCTCTACCAACACATTTGAGGTATGTAGCCAAATCTCCGGGCCGACGTTGATGCCATTCTTGCAAACCCTACAGTTGAGCCTTAAGTTGCACCTACTGCGTTGGCTAATGATACGGTGTTGGATGTTTTATTCAGTGGGACCGCCGAGGAGGGGCTTGAGCCTACAGATGCCAAAGGTAGGAGGCACCGTTCTAGTCGCACTGAGGAGGAAAAATCTAAGAAGAGACAGCGTAGACAGGAAAAAGAGGATAGAAAAGCTTCAATTTTAGATGAAGGGTTGCGCCAACAGAGGGTGCGTGAGAGTATTGAAGGAGCATCGAGTTCTGCCCCAATTGTAGAGGTCCCGCCTGTCATGAGGGACGTTGTGAGCACCACTGAGGGTGCGGTTATGACGGATGATGTGGGCACTACTGAGGGTGACCCAAGTATAGTTCCAGCAGGCTCCGAGAAATTGGACCCACCTGCTTGTTGAAGAGTCTTCGGCGCTATGCCCCACAAGTTTGCTTCACCCAATCCATTATCTTTTACTGTTTTTGCGCATTGGGGAAAATTGCACCATATTTTGTTGGGGGTGGGGTAAATGGATTGTGAGTGATAGGGTGAAGTCTGAGTAACCCAACTCATAATCATCTCTTGGAGTTTTCTTGCCTGTTTTCTTTTTCCCCAAGAGACTATTTAGTTTCTGTTGAACCGTCATGTGTTAGGAACATATGTGTTAGAAGCATGAATAAGAATGAAGCTTGATGGCTTATAAAAAAAATTGATACCCACCCAATTTTTGTGATGTGTGCTAGAATTGGTAGGCTAAGATAAGTTAAATGTGTTGGCTCTGAGTATGACATGATAATGAATCAACTTAATAGCATGACTTAACCTAACACTTGAACTGGGTAATCTGATAATCTGATAATGAAACTATGTGACAAGAGTGTGTGACACTAGTTGATTGTTCAAACAATTTTTGTGTCAATCTAGAACCTGCTCGGTTAGTCTTGCTAAGACAATCTACTCTAGAGGCTAGGAAGTGATCATAGACCCTAGTTCTGATAAGTCCACAAATTTCTTAAAAGAAGAGTCCAACCAAATGAAATAAATGATCCCCTTGATCCAAATGCTTTGAGCCTAAAAGTAGACCATTTCTTTCTAAACCCTGAACTCACCTTCCCATAATCAACTGTGTTGGCCCCTGTCCTCCTTGGACATGTGCACCTCGACCTAGGCCAAAAGTCTAAGTTAAGGGTGGGTAATATAAAACAAAGTAACCTCAATCTTGGCCCTGACCCGACATCGGGTATTGTGCACCTCAACCAATGAAAAATCCATAAGTTGAGGGTGGCTATGAAAAAGGAAACCGAAAGAAAAATGGGTATGAAAAGAGTTTGATGTTGAAAAAAAAAAGGGAAAGGATGTGACTTGTTGAAAGCTATAGAAAAGTATAAAATGCAAAAATATATAATAAAAATAAAAAAAACTTCTAAGTCTAAAGTCACATCTATGGTTGAAGAAAATCAAGGGAAAGAAGGTAAAATGGGAGGATGGCAAAAATAGGGCAAAAGGAGGTTGAAAGCCTAGTGTAATGTCAAGGAGGGCAGAAAGTCATTAAGAAGTACCCATATGTACCACACCTGACCCTGAGCCTACGTTACAAGCCAAGAAAGTCCTATAGTGATCCTAGAGTCTAGTTTGGAGTGTCTAAGTAGTGAAAATAAGGGCAAGCCTACGGTACTGAGCACTAACTATACTTGAAGTTACTTCTGAGTGTGAGTGTTGAATGAATACTTGTACTCAAAGTCATAGTCATTGTGTGAAAGAAAAGGGATTTCGTTTGACCTAAGGGCACTAGTTGCATTGTCGGAAAGTTGGTACTTTGGTGATAGTAAAACAGTGAATATTGTGTGTTGGTTGGTCGATCGTTGTCATGGTTTCATTCACATGAATTAGCTTGTTGAGTTTAAGAGAACAACTTTTGAACCTAGAAAGTGAGTGGGATAGAGAGCCATGTGATTGCTTGCGCTTGAAATGCTTGTTTCTATACAAGTGTCGTTCAGAGTCTTAGTGCGTCGCTTAAGGAAAAACAATGAATTTAAGTTGAGGGTGTTGATATGCCATGAGTTTATGGTATTTCTAAAACATTTCATTTACAAAGTTGTGTGTGTCTAAGGCATTTTTGTATTTGTTTTTATGTATTTTTATCATATTTTGCAAGAGAGACGTTCAGGTCGGAAGTAAAGAGACTGCTAAAAGAAATGCAGAAAAGAGCATCTACAGAGGTGATCTACGGACCATAGGTCCATTGACGCTCCGTAGATGGTAGTCGTAGATCAGCAGGCAAGGCATGGAGGGCGAATCAGGGAAATCTGACCAAGTGTGGAACCACGGTGATCATTGACGGTCCGTAGATTGATCTACGGACCGTACTGTTGATCTGTAGATGGATACTAAGAAGGTTCCAGTACCTGATTTTTGAACATTCCAAGTATGGAGCTACGGAGAGGGATTGACGGACCGTAGATCAATCTACGGTCTGTACTGCAGTTCCGTCATTTGTATCAGAGAAGCTGATGTTTGGAAGCTAAAATATTTTCTAAGTCCTGGCTGACGGAAGGGACTCACAGACCGTAGATCCATTAACGGTCCGTGAGTCAGTCTCGTGGAATGAAGACGCGTCCCTGAACAAACTTTCCTTATTTTGTTTCCCTTTTTATTTAGGACTTGTTTTCTATAAATAGGGCATGTAAACCTCGTTTTGAGGGTTGGATTTTATTACTTTTATTCTAGTTTTTTGACATTGGGAGATTAACTTGCAACTTTAGCAATTCTTAATTTCCTGAGTTTGTTTTGAAGATTTTGGGTGTTGTAATTCAAGTTGAATTTCTGGGTTTATTATTCTTCTTACGTATGTTCATAATTCTTTCATCTAAAATCATGAATTGTGTTCATATGATTATGGGTAACTAAACTCCACAATAGGGTTGTGGGAACCATGAGCGATTAACAAAGTATGAATAGTAAATAAGCAATTCTGAATAGTGTTTTGCATGCATTGATAATTCTTTCATTTAAAAGTCTTTTTAACGGTGGCCAACGTTAGAACTCGCCTTGTTGCTACTTGCCGGACCAAGGAGGTAATCAACAAGAAAAGAATTATCAACATAGATTTAGTGTGATATTATCTAATAGGCGAGTGTCGATTGGTGCGAAGTAATAACTAATGTGATGTCTCATATGAAGTAGAGGTAAGGGTTAGTAAATTATACACACATAGCCGGACCAAGGTGTGGGGGTGAAATTCTCTAGATGCCGGACCAAGGATTTAGAGATACCTAACTTATCACTTTGCATGTAGTACACTAGGAAAGGATTGTTATTATTATGATTACTCTGTTATGAGCTTGTGGGGAACACGTATACCCTAGTTAATTCTCTCATCTTGATAACAACTGAAATTGACTTTTGTTTACTGATTACTTACTGAGTTCTTACTATTTGTTTCACAAATCCCCTCCCCCTTTAATTCTTATTTCTGGAAGTAATTTGACTAAACGAATATAATTGTTGGTTAAAGTTAAGTCTAAATCATTTTCCTTGTGGGATCGACCCCAACCTACAAGTTGGGTTCTTTACTTGATAACGATCGCTTATGCTTCTGAAAAGAGGTGTAATTTGAGCGTATCAAATTTTGGCGCCACTGCCGGGGAAATTTTGGCTTTTAGATTTATTTTAACCACATTATTGAACTTTAGTCAAATATTTCCTAATTTTACTTTTTGTTTTTGTTTTTGTTTTTTTCTCTCTCAGGTTCTGACTCTAGTGTATGCCAAGTACACGGAGCTAGGGTGAACCACTTACTCCTTACAATCCAGAGTTGAACCGAACTTTGAGAAGAATGAACAATCAAGGAGTTCAAGTTAATCTTATCGGAGGCAATCTAGGTGATGACGTTCAGTTGCAACCTCCGAGGGTAGTTGGTGGGGACAACCAGGTTCCAGCTGAAAATCAATTGGGAAATGCATTGAGGGTGCAGGATCCACCAGGCCCACGACTGCATGACAACTATAGGGGCAACGTCAATATTGCTTACTCAGATGGACCTCTTGTCCTACCTCCTTTGCCTCCGGGGCACACATTTGTAGTGACCAGTAGCTTGATACAGATACTTACAGCAGAGGGCTTGTTCACGGGGTCACCGTCAGAGTACCCACATGCTCACTTAGCCAAGCTAAGGGTGGTTTGCAAAAGCTGTGTAGGTCGACCAGACTTAGATATGGATGTCATCGGGTTGCGAGTGTTCCCTCTATCACTGATAGGCGATGTTGTTGTATGGTTCACTGAGCTCCCTTATAACTCAATCTATACATGGGATAAACTAAAGGATGTGTTCTTAGCAAGATATTATCCAGTGTCCAAGAAGCTCAATCACAAAGATAGGGTCAATAATTTTGTGGCACTACCTAGAGAGTCTGTGAGTAGCTCTTGGGACAGGTTCACTGCATTTGTAAGAGGTGTTCTGAATCACCGTATTGATGTTGAATCGCTGAAGGAATATTTCTATCGAGGTCAGGATGACAACAATAAAGCAGTGCTAGACACTATTGCTGGAGGATCATATGGTGAGTGCACATACGCACAGATTGCAGAAAAACTGGAGAAGATCTCTCGCAACAATAAAGCATGAAGCATTAGGAGGTCGGATACTGGGAGAAACACATTTGCCGTTCATGCTACAAACAACCAGTCTGCGGATGAGATTCGTGAGGAGATGGCTCAGATAAGGACCAAGTTGGGGTTAGTACTGAAGCATGTGACCAGAGGTGTAGAGAAGGGAAATGTTGTGAATTACTTGACTAGAATGCCACCACCAATTGAAGAGTGTTACTATGAAGAAGATGCTTATGTGGTGAATGATCATATGGGGAGTTTCCGATCAAACGCCCAAGGATCCAACACGGAGAATTGGCGCCAAGGTCAAGGAAACCAAGGTCGGAACTATGGCAATTACAACCGAGAAGGTCAATATGTCCGAGAAGGAAACTTCAATCGCGACAACAACTACAATCGGAACAACCATGGTAACAGAAACGATCGGGTTGGACCTTATGTTCCCCCTCAAAATTGGGAATATGGTACTAAGGAAGCTGGAAGCAATATGGCGTGTATTGAAGATATGATGCATAAGATGATGAGAAGGTTTGATGCAACTGATGAGAATGTGAAGGAGATGAGAAATGACTTGTATGGTACTAGTCAAAAGGTTGATGCCCATGCAGTGTCAATAAAGCATCTAGAGCAGCAGATGACTCAGTTGTCTACTAAAGTGAACCCACGTCAACCTAGAATTCTTCCTAGCAACACCATCCAGAATCCAAAGAATGATGGTCAATGTATGGCAGTTACTACTCGAGGGGGTAAGCAAACCATAAATCCACCTATGCCGTCTGTGGATGTGACTATAGACTTAGTAACTTCTTCCTTTTTATATATATTTTTGCATTCTATTCTTTTCTATAGCTTTCAACAAGTCACATCCTTTCCCTTATTTTTTTTCAACATCAAACTCTTTTCATACCCATTTTTCTTTCGGTTTCCTCTTTCATAGCCACCCTCAACTTATGGATTTTCCATTGGTTGAGGTGCACAATACCCGATATCGGGTCAGGTCCAAGATTGAGGTTACTTTGTTTTACATTACCCACCCTCAACTTAGGATTTTGGCATAGTTCGAGGTGCATATGTCCAAGGAGGGACCGGGGCCAACACAGTCGATTCTGGGAAGGTGAGTTTGGGGTTTAGAAAGAAATGGTCTACTTTTAGGCTCAAAGCATTTGGATCAAGGGGAGCATTTATTTCATTTGGTTGGACTTTTCTTTTAGGCAATTTGTGGACTTATCAGAAAAAGGGCCTATGATCACTTCCTAGCCTCTAGAGTAGATTGTCTTAGCAGGACTAACCGAGCAAGTTCTAGATTGGCACAAAAATTGTTTGAACAATCAACTAATCTCACACACTCTTGGCATATAGTTTCGTTATCACATTAGCAGATTACCTAGTTCAAGTGTTAGCTTAAGTCATGCTATTAAGTTGATTCATTATCATGTCATACTCAGAGCCAACACATTTAACTTATCTTAGCCTACCAATTCTAGCACACATCACAAAAATTGGGCGGGTATCAAATTTTTTTATAAGCCATCAAGCTTCATTCTTGTTCATGCTTCTAACACATACGATCCTAACACATGTCGATTCAACAGAAATTAAATAGTCTCTTGGGGAAAAAGAACACAGGCAAGAAAACCCCAAGAGAGGATTATGAGTTGGGTTACTCAGACTTCACCATATCACTCACAATCCATTTACCCCACCCCCAACCAAATATGGTGTAATTGTCCCCAATGCACAAAAACAGTAAAAGATAATGGATTGGGTGAAGAAAACTTGTGGCGCGTAGCATCGAAGACTCTTCAACAAGCGGGTGGGTACGGTTTCTAGGAGCCCGATGGAACTATACTTGAGTCACCCTCAGTAGTGCCCACATCATCCGTCATAACCGCACCCTCAGTGGTGCTCACAACGTCCCTCACGATAGGCAGGACCTCTACAACTGGGGTAGAACTCGATGCTACTGCAATACTCTCACGCACCCTATGCTGGCGCAACTCTTCATCTAAAGTCAAAGCTTTTCTAGCCTCCTTCTCCTACCTACGCTGTCTCTTCTAGGATTTTTCCTCCTCAATGCAACTAGAACGGTGCCTCTTACCTTTGGAATGTGTAGGCTCAGGTCCCTCCTCGGCGGTCCTACTGAATAAAGCATCCAGCCTCGTATCATCAGCCAACGCAGTAGGTGCAGCTTGAGACTTAACTGTAGGGGTGGCAATAATGGCATCAACGTCGGCCCAGAGACTGGCTACTTCGGACTGAAGAGAGGATAGACCTATGGTCGGGGTTGGTCGCTCGACGAGTCTCAATTCAAAGGCATCGAGGCGCTTATTAATGGTCTGGATCTGCCGGTCCATCATTCCCTCTATTCTTCGCTCCATTCTGGCCTCGGACTCAGCTATTGACTTTTGCATGCAAGGTTAAATGTGATGCAGCAATGTGGCAATCTGAGCCTACAATTTTTGTACTCTAACAAACACGACAACAACAGCTCCTAATGGTGGTGTGGACCGGGATGAGCTAGGAGCCTTACTAGCGTCTTGGGAAGAGAAGGACGGGACAGTATCGGTGTGATCTGGTATAATGGGGTCACCGCCCTGTGCCTCCCCACCGTGTCTGCAAGATCTGAGGACCAACCTATCACAATGCCAGATCGGCATTCCAGAATCCCTGCACAATTAGAAAATCAAACATGGAAAAGGGTAAGTAGTGGAGGTCTTAAATGCCTTCTCGTGAATCTCTGCCAGCAGCATGCGGGCAAAGTCAATCTCCACTCATGCTACCAATGCTGCAACCATGATTACTCTGTCCCAGGTGAGTTGGTTGTCAGCTTTTGTCGGTGACATTCTGTTACACACCAACAACCAGAAGAACTTAGCCATAAAATTCAATGTGGTCTTTCGGATACCCAACCGTGTTGTGGTGACCCACTCCGCACGCTCGCCATCTGCAGCAATGTACTTAGCCAGCCATCGTATTACAGCCTCTCGCTGCTCAGCATTCCTCTGGAAAGCGCCGCTCCGCACGATGTTCCATCTGTAATAAAACTCCGTTGTGTTTAGTGACCAAGAGTGACCCATGGTAGGACCAAAGAGAAAGCGGTTGATGGTGGCATGTGACATGTCCACCGGACAACCTCGGACCATAGTGGACGTGAGAAGGTCCTGGGCTATGGGCTTTGACCGCTTGGAAATAGAACCACGGAGAGTGGCGGCATAGGAAGCATAGAACTCCCGTACAATCTCCTCACTATACGTCCCTGGGTCTCAAGCCATCCAGTCATACTTGTGAAGGTTAAAAAGTTGGTGGATGTCGGGGACAGTGTGCAAGCTCCATGTGAGGACTATGCGCTCCTCTGTAATAAGTCGAGCCATCTTCTCTTTGTCATTTATCAACTTGGCATCCCGATAGATTTGCCATTGGCCCTCAACACACCATATTTTTGGCTCGCCGGCCACTGGAGTAGGGTTCTCATTCCTTGGGAGGATAATTGACTCTAAGCTAGTGGCCTCATCGGATGAGGCTGCTTGTTCATTCTGGCCGGACCCTGTGGCGGACTTGGCATTGGACCCCGAAGCATGGGCAGACTCGTAGCCTGAAGCATGGCTAAACTCAGAGCCCGAAGCATGGGCAGACTCAGACCCAGACGTAGACCCAGTAGCTGAACTGGAAGCAGCCTCAGTTAGTGACCCGATCAGTGTGTGATCCTCATCAGACTGGGAGATAGTGACTACGTCGGGAATCACCTTCCGGGGGTGCCTCTGGTGGCTCGGGGTGCAGTGGGAGAAGTTCTTGTGTTGGGAGAAACGTATGCTGGGTCTTTTTCTGTGTCCGTGTCCTCATCGATTAACCTGAAGCTAGGAGCAACAAATTTTGACTTCCCCTGTTTTAAGTAGGTGACTAGTTTCTTGGGTGCCATCGTACCTGTGGAAGCGATATTAGTGCTAAAACTAACTATAAACCATACCAAAAAAAATTGGACCTAAAAACGAACAGTAACAAAGACAAGAAAAGAAAAAAAAATTAGACAGTGGCTACAGTGATCATCCACGGAGGGGACCTACAGTCCGTAAATTGATCTACGGTCCGTGGAACCCTTCCGTGGATCAGAGGACCAACAATATTGGTCGCAGATGGAAGCCACGGATGTGCAGAACGGTCTGTAGATTGATCTACGGACCGTAGTCCACCTCCGTGGTTTCACACTTTGTGAAATTTTTGAAGTGCATCCAACCACGGACTTGATCTACGGTCCGTAGATTGATCTACGGTCCGCAGATTGATCTACGGTCCATAGACAGGGTCTCGTGGATGGGATCTGTTCCATATTTTAGACATGGTTAAATTTCAAGCCCACTTAGTTGACCATTTTCAACAGCATCCTAGTCCAACCATGCATTTCAACACTTAATAATGCTAGTTTGTCATTCCATGTACTAATACATACTTGTCCCTTCATTGTTTCACTTATGAAGGGTTCGATGCTTCTACCTCTCGCAGTCGTGGCTAGTGGATCTTTTGGCACTCAAGGATTGGTGAGTTCTCATGTTTAAAGGATCGATACACTTTTATTGCTTTCTTTATTTTAGTTTTTTTACTTTGTATGTGATGTGTGGGCTACATCCTAGTCACTTTCTCTTCATGTAATAGATGGCTTGTTGAGACTATGTTAGACTTCCATTTTTATCGAAACTCTTTTATGATATAAGACAGTCTCTTTAAAACCAATATTTCTATTATCTTGTATGATGTATGATAAGTGGCTATTGTAGGGTCTTTTGGGGTTCTATATGTCATGTTATGTCTAGGGTATACTTTAGGTCATGACACCCCAGGTCAACAGCAGATTCCAGGTAATCATGATCAGGTGGGTCAACCACTAATAGTTTCTCCAACGGCTGTTAGTGCACAGATTACTCCTGAGATTATTCTAGCAACGGTGAAATGGTTAATCAACAGTGTTATGAGAAGTTTCAGAAGATGACACCACCACAGTTTTTGGGTGGTAAAAGTGAGGATACTCATGAGTTCTTTATCTTGTGGCATGAGATTCTTGAGGTGACATGTATAGTGGATGCTCGTGGTGTTCATTTTATTGCAATTTATCTCTATGGACCTGTTAGATAGTGGTGCAGGACTTATGTGAGGTCTAGACCAGTTGGATATCCTCCGGAAGAGTGAGATACATTCTACAGTGCTTCGATCCCATGAAGCGTAAGGAAGGAGAGTTGACTAAAGTTTGAAGACTTGAGACAAGGCACTTTTTTTAGGCCCATTTTTGTGGACATGCCATGACAATTGTTCTGCATGAGGTAGAGAGAGTCCACATGTTTCTGATTGGGTTTACTTTCTTTACTAGGTCTTATATGTTCAGAGGAACTAGAGAAGGGGCTTTTTTCAGTTCCATGTGAGTACCATCAAGAAGGTGGAGTTGATAGTTATAGAGCATTTTACGAGCTTCCTTCTGATTATTTTTTTGGTACCTCATTTGAAAGAAGATGTTCACATAGAGGTCATAACTCCTTTCAGTGTCGTGGGATTTTCTATGCATATATGCCAGCAGCTGAAAGTGGTCAGGCATCTCGAGGTTCCTATGGTTTAGGACGAGGTAGGCCACAGTAGCTCATCTGGTTCGTCACAACAGTTATTCGTACTAAGGTCTTGTAATGGGTGTAGAGACCCATATCATATCATTCAACATTTTCCTTTGTAGACTCACTTAGGACCCCAACATACTTATTCAGCTACTCCAGCTAGAGATTTAACACCTCCGACCAGGGGTTGAGGAAGAAGGTTGTTCTATAGAGGCGGCAGGGCTTCTAGAAGGGGTGCTACATCTTAGTACGGTGAAGGTTGGGGTACTACTTAAACTGATGGTCAAGAAGGACTGTGTTATTCATTTCTATGAAGGACTGAAGTTGAGTCTTTTGATGAAATTATTATAGGTATCGCTTAGTTTTCCATCGACATGCCTCTATATTGTTTGATCCAGGGTCTACTTTCTTGTATATGTCTACCTATTTTGCTACTAGATTTGATATAATGTATGGTAGCATACATGTGCCTATTCATATTTCTACAATAATCGGTGAATCCTTAGTGGAGGATCGAGTGTATCAATCAGGTCTTGTTTCTTTGACTGGTTATGATACTAGGATAGAGTTAATCATTCTAAGGATGGTAGACTTTGATATTATCTTGGATATGGATTGTCTCTCCCCACATCATGCTATTTTTTATTGTTATGCTAAAACTGTGACCTTAGCTATGATGGGTATCTCGAGACTTTAGTGGACGGGTGCTAGTGGTTATTACCCTAGTAAAGTTATCTTTTTCATTTGAGCTTAAAGATTGGTTGATAAAGGGTGTTTGTCCTATGGATTTTGTTTCTGCGATTTAAGATACTAGTGTTAAGACACCTCTCATATATTTTGTGCCCGTGGTTCGAAAGTCTTTGGATATTTTTTCCTACTTATCTTCCAGGTGTTCCTCTAGATGGGGATATTGATTTTGCTATTGACTTAGAGTTGGACACCAAGCCCATCTCTATATCTCCTTATCGCATGTCTTTAGCAGAGTTGAACAAATTAAAGGATCAGTTGTAGGACTTGTTAAGTAAGAGGTTGATCATTCACCCTAGTGTTTCTCCATGGGGTGCTCATGTTCTATTTGTGAGGAAGAAGGATGGAACCATGAGGATATGTATTGACTATCAACGATTGAAGAAAGTGATAGTGATGAACAAGTATCATTTTCCTCGTATTGAGCACTTATTTGATTAGGAAGCATCTTTGTTTTCTAAGATTGATTTGAGGTCCGGCTATCATCAGCTGAAGATTTGGGCATTGGATATCCCTAAGATGGCTTTCAGGACTCGATATGGGCATTGTGAGTTTCTTGTGATATCTTTTGGTTTGGCTAATGCCCTTGCAACGTTCATGGAGTTGATGAACGGGCTGTTTCAACCATATTTGGATTATTTTGTGATATTCTTCATTGATGGAATCTTGGTGTACTTCAAGCCTGAGGAAGATCATGATCGACACTTGAGGATTGTGCCCCAGAAATTGAGGAAAGAGAAGTTATATGCCAAGTTCTCGAAGTGTGAGTTTTAACTTTATTTTGTTGCATTTCTGGGATAGGTGGTGTCCAAGAAAGGTATTCAGGTGGATCCAGCCAAGATTGAGGCAGTTAGAGGTTGGACCAGGCCTATAGTAGTCACCAAGATTTGAAGTTTTATGGGACTTGCAAGCTATTACAGATAATTTGTTCAGAGCTTCTCCACTATCACATCTCCTTTGACCAGATTGACTCGACAGAGTGTGAGCTTCTAGTGGTCTAGTGAGTGTGAGGAGAGCTTTCAAAAGCTCAAGAACTTATTGACTTTGGATCCTATTTTGACTTTACTCAAGAAGGGTGTGGACATTACCGTTTATTGTGATGCTTCCAGAGTCGGGTTGGGTGGTGTTCTGATGCAGAAGGGGAAGGTGATCACCTATGCTTCTAGACAGTTGAAGACCCATTAGAAGAATTGTCTTACTCATGACTTAAGGTTGGCAGTTGTAGTCTTTATACTTAAGCTATGGCGGCATTATGTTTATGTGGTGCATTATAAGGTTTTTATGGATCATCAGAGTCTTCAATACATTTTGAGTCAGAGGGATTTGAATTTCAAGCAGTGCAAATGGCTTGAGTAATGGAAGGACTATGATATCACCATCTTGTATCATCTGGGAAAGGCCAATATTGTGGCTAATAATTTGAGTAGGAATACTTCTAGTATGGGGAGTCTTGCCGCTATCAGTATTGAGGAGAGACCATTGCCTAGAGATGTTCAGAGGCTAGCCAACAGTTTCATATGGTTTCATATTTCTAAGGAGAGTAGTGGTTTGATTGCTTTCATAAAATCCAATTCTTCCTTAGTTGAGTAGATGAGAGGGGAAATCAATAAGGTTGTCCTATATTCTAATGGTATCTTGAGGATCACAGGTAGGATTTGTGAGCCCAAGGTGGGTGAGTTGATTAGATTGATTCTTGAGCAGGCCTATTGTTCTCGATATTCCATCCACCAGGAGTAGTGAAGATGTATCATGATCTGAGTCAACATTACTAGTGGTGTGACATGAAGAGGGATATTTTAAATTTGTATCTAGGTGTTTGACTTGCTAATAGGTTAAGTCTGAGCACCAGTGTTCTAGAGGTATATCTTAGAGGATGCCTATTCCTACGTGGAAGTGGGAACGAATCACTACATAATTTGTTGTGGGTATACTACCATCGTGGATTGTTATGACTCCATTTGGGTGGTTGTTAAAAGGCTAACCAAGTTTGCCCATTTCATCCCGGTTTGAGCAAATTATACGGAGGAGAAGTTAGCCCAGCTTTACATCAGTCAAATTGTGTGACTATATAGACTCTCTATTTCTATTATCTTCGATCGAGGAGCATTGTTCACTTCTCATTTCAGGAAGACCTTACAACATGGTTTGGGTACTCAGTTAGATATGTGTACGTTGTTCAACCCTCAGACGGATGGTCAGTCTGAGCATATGATTCATGTGTTGAAGGACATACTCTGAGCTTGTGTGATGTATTTTGGTGCTAGATGGGATCACCATTTGCCCTTAACAAAGTTTTCTTACAACAACAATTATCACTCTAGTATTCAGATGTCCCTATTTGAGGTGTTGTATGCAAGACGGTGTAGATCTCCAATCGGATTATTTTATTTAGTTAAGATAGACTCTTTCGATATAGACTTGCTCAGAGATACTATGGAACAGGTTCACATGATTCAGGGTAGACTATTGATAGTCTAGAGTCAACAATAGATTTAGGCAGATCAAAGAGTTTGATCCTTAGTGTTTATGAAGGGTGATGGTGTTTGGCTTCGAGTGTCACCCATGAATGGCGTGATGAGGTTCGGAAAGAAGGGCAAGCCTATTCTAGATTCATTGGACCTTTTGAGATTTTGAGCCGAGTGGGAGAGGTGGCTTATAACTTGGCCTTGCCACTTAGCTAGTCAGTTGTGCATCATGTGTTTCATCTCTCCATGCTTCGGAAGTACGTTCCAGATGAGTCTCATGTACTTTCACTTGATTAAATTATTTTGGGTCCACACTTGTCTTTCAAGGAGGAGTCTATAGCTATCTTGGATAGGCAGGTCTGAAAGCTTAGGACCAAAGAGATTGCTTCAGTAAGGTGTAGTAGACGCATTGTTCAGTTGGTGAGGAGAATTGGGAGACAAAGTCAAATATGTGTGCGAGATATCCTCAGCTTTTTGAGGCTCCTGGTACTTTCTTTTGCCTTATGTTCAAGGACGAACATGATTTTTAGTGGCGGATAATGTAATGACCAGCTGGTCTTTTTTAGAAATTTTCATCAAAATTACCATTTTACCCCTCTCAATTTTAGGCCCGAGTCATTTTTGAATGAGTTTTGAAATTGGATTCATGTTTTGAGATAAAATTTGTGAATTTTGAAAATTTTGGAAATTGAAAAGGATAAAGTTGTTAAAAAGTGATTATTGATATCTTTTGGAGTTTCAAGTGTCAGAATAAAATTTTGTCGATTCCATCAGTTCTAAAATGAGGAAATTGGTCTAAGAGAAGTCTCAGTATCAGATTTGTAGTCTATTGAGGATTTGAGGTCCTAAGTTGGACAATTAAGGAATTTTAGCCTTTTGATTAACCTTGGTCAATATTCAGGGTTTGGATGCTTTGATCAGAATTGTAAGAGTTCCATTAGATTCGGGCGATAATTGTAGGCCTACGTGAGGTCTTGGTTGAATTTTAAGAGGTCCCGAGCTTATTTTGGTCTTTTTAGGCATTATATTCATTTGTTATGCATTTCACAAGTTTCAGGTCGAGGAGACTTTGAATTTTTATTTTGATGGTTCCATTGAGTCTAAAACGTCAAGTTTAGTCTATTTGCATATATGATTTGTGTGTACGGGGTTCCGAATGAATCTTGAGGGTCCATTCAATGATTTTTTAGTTGGTTATGTTTCTGGTGTCTGCCGGCCTCACATTTGCGAAGAGGTCTTCACGATCGTGATGGTCACATTAGTGAATACATGCTCGCAATCGCAAAGGGTTCCTCTAGAAAGACCCTAGCTATTGCAAAGGAATATTTGATATTGTGACCTTCACGAAAGCAAACTTCAAATCGCAATTGCGGAGGCCGAGATTTTTCGGGGTTCGCTTTTGCATGAGAAGGGTTTTTGAGGAGAAATTTTATGGTTTAACTCCCATTTTCTAATTTTTGAGCTTTGTAAAACCCTTGGAGGCGATTTTGAAGAGATCTCTTGTGCTTAATTATTTGGGTAAGCTCTTGTCACCCAAAAACTTCAACTCCCTTTGATTATTTATGGATTTTAATATCAAAACTTGGGATTTTGATTGGCAAATTGTAAGATTTTTCAAGAACTTGAGTTCTAAACAAAAATGGTGATTGTGAACTAATTTTAACTCCTTTTTGAAAAAGGTTTTCACCAATGAGTTTCAAATTTATTGGGTATCATTTTCAAGTAAAGATTTTTGGATTCAAACCTTATTTTTGGAATTGGATTTTTGAGTTGATTGACTCACTTTTCAAAGTGTATGATATGGGTACTGTTATTTCCAGAATCTCATTGTAATTACTTGATTGAATTAGATTGTTTGGCTTTGGACATTGTTCGAATAAGGAAGGCTCGTGTATTGGATTGAGTTTTTGATTGAATTGAGGCAAGTGATCTCCTAAGCCTTGTAAAATTAGTAGAATCATGCATTTGCTTTCATTGTATGTTTTGCAGAGTAATGGGAAAGAGGTGATGGGTTCATTTTTCTCCTTCGTTACTCTTAATGAATAAAAAAGGGATTAATAATGAAAAAAGCAATGTGTTGATTATAATTCTTTGTGAATTGCCTTATTGTGGACCATATTGTGTTGATTGATGAAATGCTTTGATGGCATTATTGTGGATTTGAATTGCTTCAGGTGTTGTCTCCTTCTTATGGTGTAAAATTTCGTATTTGCATTGATTTTTGTACACCATGATGAGACATGTGGTGAATATGCCGAAGGTAAATGGTTTCGACTAATTATATGATACATAGATGAAGGGAAATGGTTCCGGCTACTAATATTGCACTGAAGGGAAATGGTTCCGGTAAGAGTTTGATTATTGTGATTTGATGCATTTTGACACATGTGATTGATCTACTTGATACTTGAGATTGATCTATTTGATTCTTGTGATTGTTCTACTCGGTACTTATGATTGTCATACTTGATACTTGTTGTTTGTTGAAATGTGTCTGTTAAGCCTGATGAACTATGTATTGTGAAACTGTTAGGTTGGGCTGATTTTTATGCATGTTGTATTTTGAGGAGGTTCAGTTGGGACGAAAGGAGGACTCATTTTTTAGCTGGTTTTACCTTGTTTATTAGGTTGCTTGCTGAGTATTGTATTGGTTAATACTCACTCCTTGCTTCTACACTTGTGTAGTTTCTGAGCCCGAACCCGTGTGATCTTCTTCTTTTATATCCGAGGCTTTCAGAAGAATTTGAGAGGTAGATATTTGTCATCCTAACAGGATTTTGAGTTGGCTGATTTTTCTATTCTATGTTGCTAAGGCCAACCCTCTGTGATCGTAGAGGGGTGACCGCGTTCGCGAGTGGCCAAAGCATTCGATGTAGCACCTCAAATTTTGGAAAGGTTAAAGAGGGGTAATGGAAAAGTCCACAAACCCAAAATAGACCATGAATCCTAAACAGTCTGATTAAGGTCCACAACCCGTTTAGGCTTAGTGGACTGGCCATTAGGACTCGGCCAGTGAAGATCTGTACTGCCCATTTAGAGGCTCTTACAGGTCACCCATCAGTTTTTAAGTTAAGGTCATTTTGGTCTTTCCCCTATGTGTATGGTACCTAAGTTATGTCATTTTAACCCATATTTCAAGACCTATATAAGTGATTTAAGTCCTAAAACTACTCATTATAAATTATTCACCTAAATTCTAATTTTTCCTCCAAGTTCATCTCCAAAATTCTCTCTATAGCTAAGGAAGAAGAAGCTAGGGTTTCACTTCAAGATTTTCAATTCACAATAGCTATTGGGCCTTGATCACTAAGGTATGTTAGTAATCATCTATGGAGTCATTTACTCAATAGGGTTCCTAAAAGATCTTCCAATTTTACAAGTTAGATTCTCAATTCAAAGTTAAGGTCTTATTTAATCTTCATGGGTTCTTTTCAATTATGATTCAATTGATTATTTTCTATCTTTTAAGGCTTAAATTGAAGTGATTACATGTTTTTTATTTGAATTCATATGAACCTATGCATGATCCATGATTTTTGACATGAACATATGATGAAGCTTATTAACTATGAAAGATAAAATATGAATTTATGAAGTTGATGTAAATGATTTGAGGATGCTTTGAGAGTAAATTATCAAAGTTTTTATGAAAGGTTTTTTCACCTAAATTGAATCAAGTTTTAGGATCTATTCGGAATGAATCGTAGCTTGGAGTGGTTACTTAATTGTCATTTTCCATGGATGATAATATGAATATGATTAATAACTATTATGTGGGATTTTACTTAGCAGCGAGAGGGATTTTTGGATGAATGTTTCTGTTTAGCATTCGTGAACATTTACTAGCAATCCGTAAGTCCCATAACTATGTGCCACCATATGATTTTCTCAGATAGACATTAGCTAGTGGATCCACTTTAGCTCAGACGGATGGTTCTACCTTGGCAAATAAGGACATCTCTTTTCAGTGTGGGATAGACATCGGATTCCACGTTATAGCTCACGTGGTCTATGCCGGTTACATGGCAAGCTTCTCACAATAATGAACTAAGGTTACTTCAAAGTATCTCACAAAGTGTTTTAAAGATGTTAAGATTGCATTGGCCATGATTATGACTTATGTTTTTTCTAATCTTTTATCGTATGATTTAGTTTGGTCATTGTATGTCATGTAAAGTCCTTTTTAGCGTTATTTCATAACTCTTATGCATTTCTATCATACTTAGTACATTCTATGTACTAATGCATACTTGTACCTACATTGTTTCACTATTGTACGTTCTGACGCTCCTACCTCTCACACTTGTGGCAAGTTGATCTCATTGACGATTTGAAGATCAAGAGTTGGTGAGTCCTCATGTTCCGAGGAGTTCACACTTTTATTGCTTTTCTTTACTTCAATTTTCAAATATTGTATGTGGTGTATGGGTTAAGTCTCAACCACTTCCTTTGATGTAATAGATGGATTGTTGAGACTATGTTAGACTTCCACTTTTGTCAAACTGTTTTATGATACAAGATTGTTTCTTTGAAAACTTTATTTCTATTATATTTTATGGTGTATACTAAGTGACTTATTTAGGGCCTTTCGGGATTATATACGTCATGTTACACCTAGGGTATACTTTGGCTCCGTGTTTGTGGAGTGAGGGGTTCGTTCATCGGCTCTTTTATGTGTTGTCCATCTGTGTTTGCGGACAGGGGTCCGCTTTTGCGGAGGACCTTTGGTACAATGTTTTTCAAAATCGGGGTTTCAACCCCATTTCCTCATTATTATTTTTTTAAGTTTTGGGAGCTTTGGGGAGGTGATTTCAACAAGATTTTTTAGAAGAAATATTTGGGTAATGATTCCTAAACCTTGTAAAATTAATTGAATAGTATATTTTCCTTCATTTGTATGTATTGGAAGTAATGAGAAAGAGGTGAAGGGCTCAATTATTCCACTTAATTGATATTAATGAATAAAAAGAGGATTAATGAAAAGATAATGTGTTGATCATAATACTTGTGAATTTGCCTTGTTGTGAACCCTAATGTGTTGATTGATGAAATGTTTTGATGGCATTATTGTGGACTTGATTTGCTTGAATTATTGTCTCTTCCGTGTGGTGTGAAATTGTTCATTTGCTTTAATTTTTTAGCACCGTGATGAGTCATATGATGGTTATAGATGTTGAGGTCATTTTTGGCAAGTATTATTGATGTCGAGGTCATTTCCAACAAGTGCTAGTGATGCCGAGGTCATTTATGGCATGTGTTGTTGATGCCGGGGTCATTTACGAAAAGTGTTATTGATGCAGAGGTCATTACCGGCGAGTTCATGAACTATGGGCGGTTCACATGATTTTCGATCGATAATGTGCAATTTTGTGTTCATTGTACTTGAATAATGTACTTGATGAACTTGACACTTGTGATTGTCATATTTGATACTTGATAATTATTGAACTATGACTATTAAACTATGATGGTTAAGCTTTGTGAATTGTATATTGTAAAAATGTTAGGTTGAGTTGATTTCTATGCAGATTGTAGTTTAGGAGGTTCGGTTGGAATGAAAAGAATACTCGTTCCTAGCTAGTTTTGCCCTGTTTATTTGGTTACTTGTTGAGTACCGTATTGGTTGGTACTCACTCCTTGCTTCTACATTTGTATACGTTCCTAGCTCGGTAATGTGTGATTGCTCTTCTCCTTCTCTTATTTCTAATTGTTAATGGAATTTTAGAGGTAGTTGCTTGTCATTCCGTCGGGCCCTCTGGTTCCTTATTTTATTCTTTGTTCTACTTGAGAAACAAATACATTAAGACTTGTAATTAACTTTTAATTTCGCACTTTATGTTTAAGTGGCTTGTACACGTGACAATGAGGTTTTTGGGGTTATGTTAGAATGAATAAGTTTTCCGCTCTTTTATTATTCTTGTTTTACTTTCCGCATTTCTTTCATTTTGTTGGGTTTGAGGCTGATTTGACTTGGTGGGAATAGACAAGTACCATCACGTTCATTTTGGGTCGTAACAAAACTAATGCGACATTTTCCTTTAATCCAACACTATTTTTAGATTATTATGTTTTTCTTACATTTTCGAAATATGTCCATCCATAAGAGAATTTATCAATTAGTGCATATTGTAAATTTTCTATTGTATTCATATATCATACTTCACTTTTGGTCTATTTCACCACGGAAATTCCATTCACATATTTCACATTCTTTATGGAAATAAGACAAATGTTATTTGGAGTCTGACACATAAGGTCATTGAGGGTTTTAGGGGCAACAAGTTTGGTATAGTTCTTATTTGGAGGTTGGGGGGGGGGGGTTATGGGGCTTTGGATGAGTTAAGGTAGGATAAGTGACTCACAAAGAATGAAGTTGACAAGCTAATTACTAAGCCACAGGATTGCGAGCATTATTTTACATTAGCGTTTGTTTATGAAATATGCACGAATTTCAACTTTTAACTTCAAATCATGATTCTAAATTTCAAATTCCAATTTCCTCAAAAAGAAGGATTGAAAATTCCAAATGTTATTTCATTTATTTATTATAATGGAAATAAGGGTCAAAAACACATTTAAATTATTTTTCTTTTTTGAGTTTCATATATAAACTATTGAGAGTGTAAGTTTCATACCTAAACTATCACTTATTAGTTTGAGAAATACACCTCAGTGGTGTACTCTATGTTTTATTTGCAAAACTTTTGCCGCATGGCATTTTACATGGATAAAATATCAACGTGACAAAATTAAATAAACTATTAATAATAGTTAAAAGCTAAAGATTAAAGTATTACTATCCAAAAACAATATTATTTTTTGGAAAAAAAATTAAAATATTTTATATTAAAAAGTTGTAATACTATAGTTCTTGTTCTATTTGTGTTTTTATTGAACTAAAGTTCGATCAATAAATGTTGCATCTTTTAGAAAGACATTATCGTAGTGTATTTTACTTTGTTATAAACTTTTGTTTAGTTGTTAAGATTGTATAAGAATAAAGGATATTTTATTATTTTCACAACTTGTGAAGTTTTTATGTTTATGAAAAAAAAAGCATTCAAATAATTGCATATCTAATCAAACTTCAGCTTCAAATCTACCTAATTTCAAATCATGTCCAAACAAAGCATAAGCACTAACCCTACAAATATAGGAGTAATAAATTCATGTAGGTCAATTAAAAACCAAAATTCGACAAGCTATTCACTATTCAATTAGTATAGTTGTATAATAATAAACTAAATAGTGTCTTCCACGTAAACAAATATTGAAATAAAGTCATGTTAGATCCAATGGAATTGTATCTACATTAGATCCTTGTAACATGGGGACATGCTTATGACGACATATTTCACTTGAATTATATAGTTTTATTTGTACGGACGCTCTAAGTTGTGATAGTTGAGACTAGAATGAGTTCATTATGTGCTCATTACTTAATTTTCTTCTACCTGTCAGACATCTTTAGATTTTTATGACATTGGCCCTACATCTCCCACATTAGAAAGAAAAGAAGAAGAAAAATAAATGAAAACAAACAATTCAATCAAGTGAATATATGGTTGGTTCATTGCGATCGAATCCAATTTTTTCATGTTTGATTGGTTAAAAAAATTTGAAAAATATTGTCAGTAGGAAAATAAATTATTTATAAATGAGAAAAGTTACTTTTGTGGTAAAACAAGAAAAGTATGTTTGACAAGTAGCATTTCGTATTGACTGTGTCCTCATCACCCTTTAACAACTTTATATCCCCATCTCGTAGCCCTCGTCTCCATTCGTACCGCCACCCCCACCTCCTTATATAATGTATGTTTAGATTATATAAAAAGATAATATTTATTTTTACTTACCAAACAGAAGAAAAAAAAAATTCACTTATTTTACCGACAAACATTCATTTAAAACATTTTTTTCCAAACCAAACACACGCTATTTGGATTTACACACGGTACTAAATAACTCAAAACCCCATTTCTGTTTGAAATTAATTCATCAGTACAAGGATGTTACCCACAAATCAAAACCCCATTTGTATCATTTTGCTTCAACTACTACATGATTTTCACAAGTAATAGTGAGAAACTTTTACAAGTTAACTAAAAAAGGGTATTTAAGTAAGTCCACCATGCCCTTTAGTACAAGTTAACTAAAAAGGGTATTTAATGTCACATTATTGATACTAGACTATAGAAGTTATATCACATACGTCTACTTTCATTCATCCAAAGATCCAAAAGAAAGAACAAGAGAAGAAAGAGAAACTTGTAAAGATGATTAGATTTGGAGATGCAATGAGTATAGTGATGCATATTATGTTGAGGAAAACCATAAGCATTTATGAGGAATTAGAATATGTTTTGGGAGACATATTATGGATTCTTAATTCAATTGTTCAATTTTCAGGTATGTTTGTTTTGCCAAGGTCCAATTCAATGTCTAGTCGTCACTACTCACATATGTCCTCCATGGTTGTCCGGCCCGATCGATAAAAATCCAGCTTGGACGTTCTGGTACACTTTTTCTATCTATGTATTGTTGATGTAAGTTAATTGCCTCTCGATCGATCGCTTGTTTCCATATGTGGAAGACTTTTGAGCTAAGAATAATGATTATTTACATCCTCTTTATTATTGTTTGTATTTCTATGGATGCTAATAAACGTTGCTTAATTTTGGATCCTTCATTGTACAATAGTACTATTGATTCTGATTTTTGAGATTTTGTGAGTATGATGAAGTTATAGGTAATTCAAAATCATGTAAGTAAGAGTAATTTAGGTAGATCTAAATGTTTACATACTCTTTCACTACAACAATTCAAATTTATCTCAGTCTTCTCAATAGAGACTCATATCACATGATGTTTTCACCTATGAAATATGAGGAACTGACTCATTATAGACGACTTCAAAGTAATTACCGATGTTTCAATTTGTTTGGCTTAATTTCCTTTTTAGTCAGTTTTCAAAAATAATCTCTTTTTTTTACTTTTTGACAACTCTTTAATTCTAACTTTTCACACTGCATGTTTAAGACCACTAGACTAAAAAGCAGTTTTGTACATTCTAAATATCTTTACAAGATTCAAAAGACTTTTTACTTTCTTAAACTTCGTGTCAAGTCAAAAACAGATAAACAAATTGAAACAGAGGGAGAAGTAATTAATGCGTAGTTGACTGATTACGCTATTGATTTTATGTTCTTATTCTTTATTTTCGTTTGGTGAATGTGGGAAGGGAAGTAGGAGATAACTGTTCAACTAGTTATGTTTTGACATATCATATATAGGTTTAAGTTTTTTATTAATATGATAGAGTTCAACTAGACAAAAGTTCATAGTTTCTTCAAATTCTTTGAGTTTAACTCCAAAAGGTTGATCTTCCAAAAACTCCAAAACGTAATTGATAAGTATTATTATAGGTCTTCTGAACTAGCTAGCAAAATATATTTTTGACTAACCATGAATCTTTTCTTTTTCTTTTTTAGCATGATGTTAATTCTATCCATATATATCTGCAATGCCGAGGTTCCGACTTGGTAAAACTTTCCGGCACCTGCCGCCTGGTGTATACACCAACCTAATACACACATGGCATATGTTTAAATTTATAGTTCATTTCACTTAACCGTAATGAATTAACATGTGTTTTACTTCATTACATCACGTAATTATAGAAATTACATTAGTTTGATGTATACACCAGGTGTGGATAAGTTTATACCGTTTCAACTCATTGTAGTATGTATATCTGCATCTGTGTGCAAGTGTACTATGTTGGGAAAAATATTTTTGATATCTCAAAAAAAGTACCCAAAACAATATATTACTGTGGTTGAATGTCTACACTTGAACAACACAGGTTGTGGTGTAGCAGTGAGACTGTTTTACCCTTAATAAGAGGTCTCAAGTTCGAAATTTTGTTGGGAATGCCACCTTGCTAGAGCCCTGCAGTACCCGATCTAAATTTAATCGAGGCTCCAGATACCGTGTGAGAACCAAAAAAAGTCTAGACTTGATTAGGCATAATTCTAATACAATTTCTACCTTTAGTTTTTGGCAAATGATATGACCATTGAATTTCCATTAACATTTAGCATAACAGTTTGTTACAATTTATTTCAATCTTTAAGGTTGGAGCATACGTTGGAGTTTCTTGAACCATTCTGATGAATGATCTTTCATTCATATATATATACTTTGCCTTTGGAGGAGACAAATTCTTTCTCCTATATAATTATGCAGGTTTTTTTATTTTGTTGAAGATTTTTTGTCAGTTTTTGTGTTCCTAGCTTTATATTACAACAATATTTTTAAGGACAGTATTTTTGGTACCCCTAAAACTCTCAAAATTGCCTATAATTTTCGTAATCAAATATTTTCCGTATGATTTTCAACCTATAATACATTTGTAGTTATTATATTATATTCTTCTTGTAATAATGAAAAAGATTTCTGCATATAGGCCCAAATCACATGCTTCAAATAATCTAGTTTATAGTAATCTAATATGGATATTATTTTATGCATATGATATGAGGGAATTACTGATTAAAAAAGCATATGAAACATGACTACTTATCTGCAGGATGAAATGATAATGAATTATAAAACACTGATTTTATATACTCTAAAAGATATAAAAATTATTGATCTAAGGAGAATAATATGGAAAAAGATATTTGACTTTGACTATGAAGAACTAGAACTAATAACCCAAACATGGTATGAGGTAGATTTACATGAAATATATAACTTTAGCGATTTAGAATTAGAATATTCAGACTAACGATAAATTACGAATACTTACAATATTGGCAGGAAACTATTAAAAATATAACATTATTAGAAAATCTAATAAAAGAAAATATAGAAGCATATCAAAGAACCCAAGATATACAATATATAGAATATATTCTGGAAAACATAAGAGAAATTATTAGACTAATTTCCTTAAGAAAAGAATATTATGATAAAACATTTTATGTTTAGATGTCTAACATACCCCCCACTGTTTTATCTTCCATTAATTGATTCCATGCATTTAGGTAGTCACAAGGTAAATAAGATTGTTGTGACGTTTAACTAAGCACATGTACGCGTGCAAATAGAAAAATAAAACATATCTTTTAGTACATCTATTATATGGCAAATCTCTTTAATGTATGGGAAGTTTTTACTTTAATATATGTCACAGGTTTTAATCTCAATTGTGACATTATACATTTCTCTTTTTCAATCTTTTAATCAGAAATAACTTCTGACTTTCTTATTTGGGGCAACAGGTTGTTAACTTAAAAGAACACAACAATATGATGAAGACATAAATTGTTTGAAACCTAAAAGTAAAAAAAATGAAACCACTCTTCAACATTCGAACTAACAATAATGTTCAATCCTTTTCATCATGACAATTGAACATGACCTAATTGAGAGTCTTATTGTTGGTTTTGCGTCTATATCAAAACATTAGCCCATCCTTAGGAAAGGAGGGGAAAAAAAGACTTGGTTTATAGAATTGAATATTCAGTTATTGATTGTGAAATTTAAACGATATAACAGAAAATCTTATCTAACTTTAGCGGATTCAGAATTTGGAGGTTGTGGGTGTCATGTTATCTAAATAAGAAGAACGGGTTGGTTCCTTCAATTTGAGGTTATAATTCGGATTTTTTTAATAAACAAATTAATCAAATCATAGGTAGTAATATTTTCTTTTAGATATTCTAATATTAGCTCGTTTTTGTTTTTTTTTTTTTTTTGGAATAAGAGACATTATTCTCTGTAACTTTGAGAAAATAAGAAATTTTTCACGTTAAGAATTTGAATATCATATAGTTGAAAAAATTAAAAGTTATGTCATGATCCCAAACTCGAGGTCATGATGGTACACACCCTCGAGAACCCCAAAATGGTGTGTAAACTAAAAGAAAACAATAAGAAAGTTCTCAAAATTTTGTAGCATAAGTATAAAGAGCATTTAATACATTTGTAGATTCTGAAATACATCTCAAGTCTTCGAAAGGAAATTAAAGACTAAATGATAGATTGAGACCAATGGTGATCCAGAAAGTAGGATCTCACCACAACTCGGAAAGAAAAAAACCTACTAGCTCTAATCAACCACTACGAAGATCACTCTAACTAGGATCTACATCAAAAGGATAACAGAAGTACGGGGTGCGTGCAATTCATATGCGCACTAGGTTAGACTAACTAAGTATAAACAACTAATTAGACTTGAGAAATAAACTATGAAAAATTTCAACTTGAATGCAAAAAAGCCTCACTCCGGCATCGGTACCGCTAATTTATATAATAAATGTGTGAGTAAAGTAAGCACACAAGAGTATAGACAATACTCAAATCAACATATAAGCAAGTTACACAACACAACAAGTTGGCCAATGCATGCATCATAACACATACAACATAAAGACGTAATCAATTCATTAAAGATTTTGAATAACATAAAGTTTCCAAACCTAACAAGTCATGAAACACGCCTCAAATGATAGGAATAGTGGAGGAATCTATTTAAAATCAGTCTTTACCACTTAAAAAATATTTCTTTCATTTTAAGATGTTTCAAGAATCAACTCAAGCCCCTAAATCATGCATCTCAATGTCAAATATAAAAATAAGTCACATAGCCCCTTGCTCGGGCAATTACTCACATATCACAAATTTTCAGCAACAATTATTTGTTTCACATGAGCCTCCACACAGGCTAAACATCACAAATATGCATCGCACAGACTAAACAAGAATGTTGTAACATTAACAACCTCTAAAACACATACTACAATTCATTTCACAGTTGACTCCTTAAGAAAGTTCACTTACTCATCTCAGTCTAAAAGAGAGATAGCCAAACCTACCTCGAAAGCTGAATCGCCACTCGAACAAGTCTATCGGAGTACTTCCTCAACCACAAGATCACCGAAATAATCTCCAACCATCAAGAATGGATAAAGTTCATCAAAAAGAGATCAATGATACCCAAATTGATAGGATTAAAATCTGGGGGTAAAATAATTTAAAATTCACTTGAGAAATCTAAAGGTTAAAATCATATTTTTAGTTAAAAATAAAGTTCTACAAGTCAAGAGGAGTTCGTCATTAAGAAACTCAGTAAAAATAATCAAGAATCAAGCTCAAATTAAGAATTTACTACTTTTCCAATTTTGGGAGAGAAATCCCAAAATCCAAATTTGAAATGCAGTTAAAAATACTAATTAAAAAAACTAGAAAAACTTTGTCACAATCAGTTTACCCGAAATGCAAGAACCTTAAATCTCAAAAATCAATGAAATTCATTCCAAATTTACCTTCAAATCAATAATTTTTTAGTTCTCTACTTTGGGTTATAAAATCTCCATTTTGTGGATAAAAATCATGAAATATGAAATGAATATTCTTGTGAAAAGAGTAAAATAGGGTTAGAAATACCTACCCAATGATTATGAAAGAAAAACACATCAAATTCCACCTCAAATCGTCCTTTCAAGCTCCCAAAATGTCAAAATTATGAAATGGGTTCGAATAGATATTTAACTTAGCGATTTCGTCAATAAAACCCTTTTTCGTCTCTAAAACTCTAATTTTTGTCGCTAAAAGTGTGTACCAGCAACCTTTAAAACATCTTTTGACCCTCGAAACTCATATGAAATCCTATAAACATGAACCAATAGAGCAAATTCATCATAAAACATATTTGGAACCAATGGAATTATCGGATTTCAAACCGAAATACCTCCTCGAAACTCATTTATGCCAAAAATTAATTTTACCTAAATATCCAAAGCTTAACCTAAGGTCTTGGGGCTTTACCCGACCACCCTACTAGACCAAACTCGATATTCTGAACTCAATGAATTTGACGGGATTCGTATCCGACGCTCGGAACTTAAACTATTAACCAAAGTCAACCATATAAAAAATTCTTAACTCAAAAGGGGAAAAAACACCAAAAACACACCTGATGGCATCAAGGACCACACCAATCATTATCGTAACACAAAATAAGCATGAAAATGCTAAGGAAAAGGGTAAAATTGTCATTTCATAATTAAAAACAAATCACAAGAAATGAGACATTACACTATCCACCACTAAAACACGAGTTCATCCCAGAGAAAAGTAAAATAAGGTACTTGAAGGGGTGAAAAATTTGAGGGTATCTACGACGCATGTTGGACTCCACCTTTTACATCACCTCCTCAACAGGTCGGTGCCTCTACTACACCTTCACTTACTCAATATGTTTGGATCTCAACTATCTAGTTTACCTATCCAAGGTAGCAATCGGCTCCACCTAAAATGACAGATTTTGATCAAAATAAATTGAATCCCATTGAATCACATGAGAATCATCATGAAGATAATGCTTAAGCATCGAGACATGAAACATAGGGTGCACCGCTAAAAGGCTCAGAGACAAGGCCAACATATAGGTTACCTCTCCACACTTCTCCAAAATCTCAAAAGGTCCAATGAACCACTGAGTGAGCTTTCCTTTCTTTCCAAACCTCATCACACCCTTGGTGGGTGACACCTTAAGCGAAACCCGCTCACCAATAGCAGAGGATACATCGTAAACACGTCTATATGTATAGCTCTTTTGCCAACTTTGGTCGATCACAAGGTGTGGTTGAATCAATCTCACTTATCCATAGGGTCTCTCAACAATATATACCAAAAGGTCATACCTCTAATGAATCAAACCATCCAACGGGAAATCTACACCTCCTCTCAAAGAAAGCCTCAAAAATCAATATCATCTGAATGCTAGAATGGTAATTGTTATTATAAGCAAACTCTGCAAAGGGTAGAAATTGATCCCAATGACCACCAAAGTCCATAACACAAGCCCAAAACATATCTTCCAGCATCTGAATAGTCCACTTGGCCTGACCATTGGTCTAAGGATGGAAAGTGGTACTTAACTCAAGTTTGGTATCTATTTGCTCCTGCATAGAACTCCAGAAAGATGAGGTGAACTGAGAACCTCTACTAGACACAATAGAAATAGGCACTCCATACAACTGGACAATCTCACTAATGTAGATTTTGGCCAACTTCTACACATTATAACTAGTGATAGTCTGCACGATCTAGTAATTTACTAACTTAAAATTTGACTTAAGTGCTAAACAAGTTGTCTAACGTGTTCCAGCAAAGTAGTAAGAACAGTAAGTAAAAACACAATATTTTACTTGGGAAACACCTGGCTCAAAAGGTGTAAAAAAAACCATGACATCTACCCCTAAAAGATTTAACTCCAACTTCACTAAATCATTAAGCCTCCACAGAAACTAGATTACAAACTTTGCAACCTACAAAACTAACTCTAATTTCTTAACTTCAAGTTATGGATTTAGATTACAACTTTTGCAATCCTAGAACTAACTCTAATTCCTAACCTTCAAGTTATGAATTCATAATACAACTCTTGTAATCCTAGGAACTAACTCTAAATCCTAAAATTCAACACAAACCTCCTAAGGTATGTGTTCCCAACTCTTAGAGTTATCACAATCTGAACACAACACTCCTAATTTAGTTTATAACTCACTGGACTAAGATTACATCAAGACTCAATCACAAAGAAAAACTCCTAACACATAAACTCTGGAACAGGATCAGATTCTTCGATGTGTTACGTCTATGTATTCCTTTAGTTTGCTGGTAGCACTTGCGAAGTCAATTTATTGTTCTTTTTCCTATGTAAGTGCACAAACAGTCTGGACGACTTCACCTCTATTTACAGACTACTGCTTGTCGTGGTGTACTTCACTTGGGCTTCTAGAGTCCTAATTCTTCTAGAACATGACTTATTTTATTTTTTAATTCTATTTTGACTTGGACTCCTCCTGCCGTTTGGATTTCTTTATTTTGTAGGATTCTAACATTTTCATTCTTACTTCTTTTTTATTGTAGACTCCTTCAAATCAAACTCCTTGATTCTTTTATGTTGTAGTTAAACTCCACTCTTCAATTCAGCAATCACTTTAAGAGTTCTACTTTAAGTGAGACTTCTTCTTTAATTCAAACTCATTGATTCTTTCTCTTTAATTCACCCGATGTTTGATTCCATGAGATTTATCATGAAATTAACACTATCCATTCCTTGATTTCTACACACTTGCCTTTATTCATTTTAAGAGCTTGCCCAAAATTTAACTGCTCGTGACAATGTATCTTTGGACCATATTGACAGATGTGTTTCATCTTTCTTTGTCAATCATCAAAACTGCATAAATCCCAACAACTAGTCTTCATCGAAATGAAATGAGGCTACTTGGTCAATCGGTTCACAATCACCTAAACATGATCATGATTACCCAAAGTCAAGGGTAATCCAGTCATAAAGTTCATAGTAATGCTCCCCCACTTACATTTTTAAATGGGCATCCTATGCATCGTACCATCCATCTTTGATGCTCATACTTCACTTGCTGACAGCTCAAACACTTGGTTACAAAGTCCACAATATATCTATTTATACCACATAACTAATAGTGTTTCTTCAAGTAATTATATATCTTTGTTGTCCCGGGTGAATAGAATACTTTGAGCAATGGGCCTCCTCCAAATCATACGCACCCAACCACCCACTCTAGGCACACAAATATGACCACTAATCCTCAAAACTCCCTCGGGGTCAAGAGAAGCCAACTTAGATTCACCTTCCAATACTTTGTCCCGCATCACTCTCAATTTCTCATCATCAAACTAGTGGGCATGAATCTGATCCATCAATGTAGACCTAGCCTCAACGAAGGTCAAAATACTATGAGGTGTCGAAATATCAAGTCAAGCCAATTTTCTAGCTAACGACTGAACCTCCAAAACTAATGTTCTCTTCTCTGCCTTAAGAAAGGCTAAGCTACCCATACTAGGTGTCTTTCGGTTCAAAGCATTCACGACCACATTTATCTTGCTTGGATGATAAATAACGGTGATGTCATAGTTTTTCAAAAACTCCAACCATCTACACTGCCTCATGTTCAAATTCAGCTGAGAAATGAGGTATTTAAGGCTACGATGATCAATAAAGACTTCACAACGTACAACATAAAAGTAATGTCTCTATAACTTCAAAACGAAAACCACCACCACTAACTCCAAATCATGGTTCTTCTCATGTATCTTCCACTATAAAGAAACATAGGTTATAACTAATTTCTTTTGCATTAACACAACACCCAACTCAACACCTAAAGTATGACACAAAACATGACAACTACTACCGCTTCCTCGGGTAATGCAAAAATAGGTGTTGAGGTCAATAACTTCTTGAGATTTTGTAAGCTCATCTCTGACTCATCCATTCACTAAACACCGTGATCTTCTGAGTCAACTTAATCAATAGAGTTACAATAGAATAGAAACTCTTAACGAACCAACGATAATAGTCTGCTAGCCTAATGAAACTCCAAATCGTGATAGGAAAAGTAGGTCTCACCCAATCACGAACCACCTTAACCTTCGTCAAATCAAACACAGTTACTGTCTTTGTCACCATATGACCCAAGAAAGACACACACTCTAGCCAAAACTCGCATTTGGAGAATTTTGCATAAAACTTGTTTTCTTTCAATCTCTAAAGCATGGTCCTCTAGTAACGAATATGATCGGACTCATTCTTGGAATAAACCAAGATGTCATCAATAAACACAATAACGAAGGAATACAAATATGGTCAAAACACTAGTTCATCAACTCTACAAAAGTAGCTAAGACATTAGTCAATTCAAAGGACATGAACAAATTCATAATGCCCATAGCGACTCTTAAAAGAAGTTTTCGAGATATCAAAATCACAAATTCTCAACGGATGGTAACCCGGTCTGTAATACCCCAGACTCGAGATAGAGGGCATAGCATGTTAGAACTTCAAGGTTCACCTCACAAGGACCAACCACAGCTCGTGGGTGGGTCCACAGACCGTAGATGGGTCTATGGATGGGCACCAAGAAAACTGCCTAAGGCAGTAACAACGCCAGGACCCACGCTTCATCGATGGGTCCATGGCTCGTGGAAAAGGGGATCGTAGGTCCCCAAGAAAGTATATGTATCTACCCATGCTTGACCAGGACGGACCGTAGGTCCATTCACAATCCCTCAGTGGGGTCTCGTGGGTCAGGCCTGGGCGGTTATTTTAGGGGCACAAGGGTCTTTTCCGATTTCAATTAGAATAAAGTGAGGTCATTTTACCCAATCCTAGTACACTTATATAAGTTTGTTTAACCCCTAAATCCACTCATTCAAGTCATTCTCTCAAACTCACCAAAAGAATTGGGTTCCTTTCTGAAATATTCTATTTCTAGAAGTTGGAAGAAGAAGGAAGAAATTTAAGTTAGGGTCAAGTCAAGTCTCCAATATTCAAGCTTGTGAAGGCTTTGTAATAAAGGTATGATGGCTTTTCATCCATGGTTCCCCATGTTTTCCCCTATTTAGAAGAAGAATTCCTCAATTCTAGTTAGGATTTCTTCTAATGTTATAGGTTTTGATCCAATTGGGTGGATTATAATCTTTTATGGTTGAATTGATAGAATTGCATGATTTTAGTATAAAATTACATGTACCTATGCCTAACCTATGTCTAGAATGATGAAATTAATATAAATGGGTTTTATGCCATAAAAGGGGAAATTGAGGATTTAGATGTATTCTTCTAGGATTAATGAGATACATTCTAAATTGCTTGATATTGAAGCATATGGACATGGATTGCTTAAGAGTAAAGCATATAGACATGAATTGATTGAGATCAAGTATATATGATGAATTATGACTTGTAGGCTTTGAGATTAGGATTGTATTGAGACTAAGGAATGTATGATGAATGATAATAATTAGGGCTTTTAGAGTAACGATACATGATGAACTATGATTATTAGGGCTTTGAGAGTAAAGCTTATATTATGAATGTTGATTTTTAGATAGAATTGTTGTGGAAGTATTTACCCACATGATCTACTCTATGAATGTATGAATGCATAAATGTGAAATATTTTCTCACATTGAATTATTCTAGGTTGCAAGAATTGCTCACCTAAAATGAATCTAGACTAAAAGATTATGAAATTGATGAGGCTTGAGGTGATTTCCCATGACCTCCACATCAGAAGGATATGAGGTGATCCCCCATGTTCCTAAGTTAGAAAACATGAGGTGATTGCCCATGTTATATGATGATGAGTGTGAGGCGACTGCCCTTATTGCATGATTTCAAAATAGCAAGGAAAGAGGTGACTACCCATTAGCCTTTATAGCAAGGACATGGAGGCGAATACCCATGATTTATTAATGAAAGATGTGGAGGCGAATACCCGTATCTTATGTAAGAAATGATGTGGAGGAGAATACTCATATATTATGTAAGAAATGATGTGGAGGCGAATACTCGTGTCATATAATATTTGGCATGGAGGCGAATACTCGTGTCATATAATGTTGGGCATGGAGGCGAATACCTATGATCCCATAAGATGGACATGGAGGTGAATACCCATGACCATATATGTAAGGCAAGAGGCGAGTACCCATTAGCCTTTATGTAAGGCAAGAGGCGACCACCCATGAGCCTTTATGTAAGGCAAGAGGCGACCACCCATGAGCCTTTATAGTAAGGCAAGGAGGTGATTTCCCCATGTCTATAAAAGGTAATCTAAAGATGAGAATGATGAATGATGAGCTTTTATGATGGCCTAAGGTTGCCTACTATAATGAGTAAGGCTAGTGGAGGATTCCTCATGTATTGGCTAAGTATGCTTGAGCATAGTTCAAGGAAGTTTGTAAGTATGTTTTAAGTTGAGGATTTTATGTGATGATAGATTAGCTTGGATTGTTGCTTGAATTGCCTTCCTTGATATGTATGAAAAGAGGTGGATGACCCAAGTCTAGACTTGTGATAAGTTGAGGTTACTTCAAGAAGTGTTTCTCTTATGCTCATGACTTATGTTGCCTAACTCTTATTCTTATGGTTTATGTCTTATGTTGACTAATGCCTATGTTATGCCAATGTTAATGTTTATGCTAGCTATCATATTTAGTACATATTTGTACTAACGCATACTCTTGCATACATATCTTATCCAAATATAGGGTCCGGCCATATTGGTTCTCACACTCGTGGCTAGGTTCATAGTTGATCAAGGAGTGAAGATTTGGTGAGTCCTCATAGCATTCGAGGATTTGACCACAATTTTCCCTTGTGTCTTTCTTTTATGCTTTGGACTATTGTATAGGTTGTGTCCCAAGATTTATTCATGTTTTTTATTTGGCTTGAGACAATTGTATTAGACTTCCGCTCGGTTTATAAAGACTTTGATTGTGTTTGAAAATGTTTTAAATTTCCGCACCATTTTCTATTACTTTATGTTATGATATGTTAAGTGGCTTGTATGAGGCCTCTCGGGGTCTTGTACGCCTTGTTACATCTAAGGGGTACCCCTGGGTCGTGACAGGTCTCAAGTCAATGTTTGAGAACACTAACTCAAATGTACATAATCATGAAGAAATCAATCAAAGATAAATCAAGATCTCTAAAGCAAGTTTTCATGAGCATGCATGCATGAGGAAACATGAGAATGATTAATACATGAGGATGGACCATGAGGAACTACATACCTCAAGCTAGAGTAGGATCGGAGGGAAACAGATGGGGATAACGGGACATCATATCAGTCTCAGCCTCCCAAGTAGCACCCTCAATCATTTAATTCCTTCAAAAGATTTTCACGGATACAAATTCCTTATTCCTCAACTCTCTAACTTGCCGGTCCAAAATCTCAATCATAACTTCTTCATAAGAAAGACTCCCCTTTATACCAAGACTCTCCAATGACACAATGGATGTTGGATCACCAACACATTTCTTCAACAAGGAGACATGGAAAACTAGATGTACTGATGCTAAGTCATTATGAAAATCAAGTTCATAAGCAACTTTATCAATACGCCTCAAAATATGATATGGGCCCACATAACAGGGACTAAGCTTCTCTTTCTTTTCAAATCTCATCACATCCTTCATGGGTGAAATTTTCAAGTAGACCCAATCATTTATATCAAACTCAAGGTCTCTTCTTCTAACATCGGAATAAGACTTTTGTCGACTTTTAGACGTTTTCAATCTTTCTATACTAGGCCAAACTTTCTCCACAACCTCATGTACTAATTCTGGACCTACCAAAGTAACCTCACTAGCTTCAAACCAACCTATAGGAGATCTACACCTTCAACCATAAAGAGCCTCAAATGGAGTTATAATGATTGAATGATAGCTATTATTGTAAGAAAACTCAATCAAAGGCAAATGATCATCCAAATTTCCCTTGAATTCAATCACATAAGCTCTCAACATATCTTTGAAATTTTGGATAATACATTCTGCTAGCCCATCGGTTTGAGGATGAAAGATGGTACTAAGCTTAACATGAGTACCAAAGCCCCTTTTGAAAGATTTCCGAAATTAAGAAGTGAAGTGGGTACCACGATCGAATATAATGGATAGGGGCACTCCATGCCACCTAACATTTTCCCTCAAATACAACTTAGCATAGTCCTCCTCCGAAAAAGCAACCTTGATGGGAATGAAAAGAGTCGACTTCCTCATTCGATCCACAATAACCCAAATTGTGTCATGTTGTCACCGGGTGCGGGGTACACTAACAATAAAATTCATATTCAAATCTACTCACTTTCAAGTAGGAATACTCATGCTTACTGAGTCCGAAAATTTTTCTTCAGAATGTCATCTTTCTTTACCCTCACTTGGTGATAACTCGTCCGGAGGTCGATCTTAGAGAAGTAACTTGCCCCTTGTAGTTTATCAAACAAATCATCTATCCTTGGAAGAGGATATTTACTCTTAATGGTAACCTCGTTCGATTGTCAATAGTCAATACACTTGTGAACATAGAGAGATATTCAATCGGATGAAATCTTTATTCAATAAATCCTCCAATTGCTTTTTTAATTCCTTAAATTCTATAGAGCCAGATGGTAAGGAGGAATTGAGCTAGGTTGCATATCTGGGAGAAGGTTAGTACCGAACTCTATTTCCCTTTTAGAAGGAGAACCAGCTAAATTATTGGAAAACACTTCCTAAAACTCATTTACAACGGGGACCGACTCAAGAATAGAGGTTTGGAATCTATATCCCTAACTCGAACAAGGTGACATATGCTACCCTTCAAAAATCATTTTTTTTAGCTTTAAGACAAGAAACAAACTCTTCGGCATAGAATTTTCCTCTTTCCAATCTTGGACGGTCTCATTTGGGAATTGAAACTTGACTACTCAGGTCTATAATCGATAGAAGCATAACAAGAATGGAGTCAGTCCATGCCAAAAATGACATCAAAATCTAACATATCAAGCTCTACAAGATCAACTCTTGAGTGACTTTGTGGGATAAGGAGACGAGATAATTTCTACAGACTCTCTTAGCCACAATAGATTCACCTAGTAATATGGAGACGAAAAAAGGTTCTAACAATACATCCGGGGAAACATGAAACCTCATAGACACATATGGCGTCACAAAAGACAAAGTAACACCTGAATCGTGTAAATCATAAACATCAAGATGAAAGATCAGTAACCACATCAGGAGAACCCTCTTGCTCATGACGAGTTTGAAGTGCATAGAACCGATTTTTAAATGGAGCACTTGAACCTGAACCACTAGGTGGAGCTTGTCTACCTTCGCTTTCCTTAGCAGTAAGTGATGGACAATCCCTTATCTTGTGACCACTCTTACCACAACAAAAGCAACCATTCAAATCGGCTAAGCATTTACCCTCATGTTTCCTTCCACATCTAGCACAGGTAGTCAATGAAGATCCACCATTTTTTCTCCTTGAGGCTTACGGTTAGGCACCCACTCTTTTTTTAACTTTGGAACCAGAGCATTGGAGGAACCTTGATCGGAAAACTTTTTGAACTTAGAACGACCATGCCTATCGGGCCTTGAATGTGAAAAGTCACCATCACCGGTCTTTCCCCTCTTTTCCTCCTTAGACCTTTCCTTAAGTTTCTCCTCTTAGATTTGTTGAGCAAGAATCATTAGACGAGAAATTTTCATTTCATTGATGAGCATGGTTGTATGACATTCCTCAACACCATCTCAGACACTCCCGAGACAAACTTGCTCTAGGATCAGCAACCACAGTAGGAGCATATCTAGACAATTGCATGAACTTCAATGCATACTCCTTCACTCTCATATTCCCTTAACGAAGGTTAATAAATTCAAGTACTTTTGTCTCCCTTATCTCAAAGGGAAAGAACCTATCAAGGAAAGCAACCTTAAAATTTTCCTAATAAAGAGGACCCGCATCAACTGCCTTCTCTTCCTTCCATTGGTTGAACCAAACTTGAGCAACACCCTTAAGTTGATAAGTGGTCAATTCCACCTTTTCCACCGGTGACACTCCCATGATCATCAACACCTTGTGTACCTCATCAATAATCTCTTAAATATCTTCCTCAACCTTGGAACCATGAAACTCTAGGGGATTCATCCTAATGAAGTCCCTTACTCTAGTTGTCGTCGTACCCACATTTGGATTCGCAAGACCACAACCTCCATATTGTCTTGAGCCGTCATGGCTTAGGCTAACACTGGAAAAGCAACTCAAAACTCCACATTAGTCACTTCTTCGGCCAAAGGGTCGGTCGGAACTTGTGGAGCTTCATGAGGAACTTAAGGAGCTTCTCATTCCACATTCTCATTTGGATTCCTCCTAACATATGCTCTTCGAGAGGCCATATCCTGAAAATCATCAGATAAGGATTAGGAGAGAGACATATAGAGTTAAACTTTATCGTACGACTTTAGAATAATGAAAGAAATGGAGTTTTTAAGCATATTATAGCCTCTTATTCATAAATGTGGTGTACTTCGCATTTATGAACAAGACTCTACTCGATGTGGCTTATGAGACATCCTAGGACCTTTCTAAACCTTGTGCTCTGAATACCATATTTGCCACGACCCTAAGTACACCCTAGGCATACCATGGTGTATAGGACCCTGAAAGGCCCTACACAAGCCACTTAGCATATATCATACAAGATAATAGAAATAATACCTTAAAAGAAAACATTTCATATAAAAGAGTGTGACAAAAGCAGAAGTCTAACAGAAGTCTCAAAGGCATCTAGTACATCATAAGAAAAGTGATTGGGACATAACTCATACATCACATACAAACTTTGAAAAAATGGAAATGACATAAAAGCAATAAAAGAGTTTCGATCCTCAAAAGCCCAAAAGGATCAACTAGCCACAAGTATGGGAGGTAGGAGCGTCGGACCCTACATTGGTGAAACAATATAGGCACAAGTATGCATTAGTACATGAAATGTACTAAGTATGATAGCAATGCATAAGAGTTATGAAATCATGCTAAAAAGACTTTAAATGACATGCAATGACTAAGCTAAATCACAAAATAACATGTTAGAAAACATAAGTCATACTCATGGTCAATGAAAGTTAGACATCTTTAAAACACTTGTGAGATACTTTAGAAAGTAACCTTAGTGCATTAATGTGGGAAGTGTACCATATAACCGATATAGATCATCTGAGCTATAACATGGAATCTCGTATCTATCCCACACCAAAAAGAGATGTCCTTACTTTTTAAAGTAAGAACAATACATTTGAACTAAAGTGGATCCACTAGCTAATGTCTATCTAAGGCAAACCTATGGTGGCACATAATTATGGAATAGGGAAATTGCTACTAGAAACACAACTTTTATTAGTGGGAGAGCTTCCATCTCAATATCCTCTCGATGCTAAGTATAAATCCTACGGAATAGTCATTTATCATGTTCATCTTATTATCTATGGAAAGGCACAATTGAGTAATCAATCTAAGCTGGAGTTCATTTAGAATAGCTCTTAAATCTTGATTCAACTCAGGTGAGAAAATCTTTCAACCTTATGAATCTTTTCTGTGAGAATGACCTTTCGTAACAACAACAATAACAACATCAACGATTTACTGTCAAAGCAACCGTAAATCATTTAAATCAATTCCATATAAAGAACATGCATATCTTCGTAAATTCTTCTTTCATAGTTCATAATATTCATCATAGGATTATAGTCTAAAAATCATGAGGTCATGTAGCTTTAACTTAAAATCAGGTAACTACTCCAATTCATATATAAATAGATAGAAAGCAATTAATTTGATCAAGATTGAAAAGAACCCATGAAGATTGAATAAAACCCTAACTTGAATTGAGAATCTACCTTTACAAAATTGGGATTTTAGGAACCCTATGGAAGAAAGGACTCCATAGGTGAATACTAACATACCTTGATATCAAAATTCCACAAAGAATGGAGGATTGGAGACTTGAAATTGAATCCTAGCTTCTTCTTTTTCCTTAGGTTGAGAGGGATTTAAGGAGTGAATTTCATTAGGTTTTAGGGAAATTAGGAGAATGGGGTTAAATTGGGTAGTTTTAGTACACAAAAGCAGTATAAAGGGCTTAGGGTAGAAGGAAAAATGACATAGTTTTGATCTAAAATAATTAGGGAAAAGACTTAAAAGTTCCTTGAAAATAACTGTTGAATTGGTCTACAAGTTAGACTTACGGACTGTAGAACTTTCTACGGTCTGTACTGGTCAACCATAGACCATGTATTGGGACCTTAAAATTTACCCAACTTTCATGGAACCTGTAGTCCCTAACCGTAGAACTTAACGTTGTCCCTTAAAATTACACTAAGTCAGGGACTCACCTACGAGACCTATCTACGACTCGTATATAGGATGGTAGATTGTCCTGGTGAATCGTACAAAGGGTATTGAGACTTTTTTGAAAAAATTATTTTCCCCTCTTCCTACAGTTGTCATCTACTGCCTATAGAAACTCCTACGGTCCATAAATGGGACCCGTAAAACAAAACTTTAGTTCAAAATATCTTTTCTTCCTTTTCAAAATTCCGAGGTGTCACAACCACTTGACCCATATATATTAATAATTTAGTGGGGTATATCACTTTTCAAAAATAAAAGATAAGAGGAAATTTGTGGCTTCCACATCCAAACTACAGAAAGAACTCACTCCTATCAAAAGAAAGAATGCGAGTGTATAAGGTTAAAGTAGTAACCCTAAATCCTTGTAATTTTTTATACGAAAAAAGGGTTATATTATTATTAATTATATTGTATTATGGAGTTGAGGGGGAAAAAATCAGAAATGCAAATTGAATTTGCAATTGCTTTCTGTGGGTATATTTATTTCAACCTGCGGTGGCCATTTTTTTCATGTCTCTCAGGATGTAATCATTATCATGTGATAATCCAATCATTATGAATGATGTACATAGTATATCACTATCTCTGCAATTTAATTTCGTACCAATTCTGTGACCAGTTAGTTAGGTTTTAATTAGTTTGGTTCTTCTTCCTATAGTTATCTAATTATGATTCAAGTTTTGATATATTAAGATAGGTATTTAAATATTAGGTGTTATTTCATGTATATACACATAATCGAAACATACAACCATCACTTACCTCAAATCAAGCCTATTAAAAACTCTAAATTTCGCAAGCTTTCTCAGTGCGAAGTTTTTTTGTCTTTCTTGGTCTAAAATAGGTAATTCAAACAATAATCAATTACTAAGTGCCTATTAATTTATCCATACAACTAACAAATCCCAATTGCGGTCAAAGTGTGATCATCTTTACCAACTTAGGGCTCTTTCCCACCTAGAAATCATGTCTAAACCTTCCCCATTGTTAACTACCTAGTTTTAATGGTTTAAGAAAAAGTTTACAAGATTGGGGAGTCGAATTCTTACCTTTATCGTTTGATTTAGTGGGAAAACTGATGCAGATTGCCAAAAAATGCCCCTCTAGATATTAAGAACTAAAATTGTACAAAATAGAAGTTTTGGGTAGTTTTCTCCATAAAATCCTAATTCTCTCGATATAACGACACTGCTATAGAGACACTGCTATAGCGGTCAAAGCGACGCTATAGCAGGAGGTTGTCTGCTATAGCGATATCGATGAAGGATTTGTGGCTCAACATCCTAAAATAGGCCCCTTTTTTTTAACATAACTCCTTCCCTTGAGGTTCCGACACATACTTTTCATGCCAAATTTTATTTTGGGAGTTTTACTTACCCGAATTCAATTTCGGAAAATATTATAAACTCCTTAATGTCTTCGCTGCAAGTATACATCAGTTAAATTTCAATAAAAGATCTCACCCTTTTTCAGATTGCCCTAGACCTCACCTAGCCCAGATTCTATCTGAGGCTAGCCTAGACAAAATAAAAAAATTACTACTCAAAAAGTTTTCTGGCTCAAATTCCTTTTCTATGGACCTACTCATAAAGACCGACTCAGATTGTTATTGGTTATTTCCCTAAGTTATAGAATATGAATGAACTTGTAATTATCCTATACTTTTATGATGTTATGAATAATGATCTTGTGGCTATTTTATTCTTGTTGGGTTAATTTGTTGGGTATTATTTGCCCTGAGTTTCTTACCATATATAGGTTTTCCTTTTAGGAAAAGGTTTAGGGTTGACTAGTCCTTTTCTAGTAGGAAAAGGT
>JAJOOO010005424.1:0-32065 GCA_029582685.1 Solanum piurae | reverse complement strand
TGAATTCTATTGTTCTTGTGTTAGAAGAAACAAACCTATATTTATAGAGTCCTAAAACCTTTCCTACTAAAAAAGGAGTCCTAAAAGGAGAGAATAAACCAAATATGAAAGAATATTATATTTTCCTTTTAAGAAAAGTAAAAACATTTATGGTAATGTTTTGTCTTTTCTTTAAGGAAAAATAAATCTTAAATTATGGTAAGGAAATCAGGGCAAAACCCTAACAAGAAGATGGTCTAATGGGGTTTTGGTTATAATTTTGATGCGGGTCTAAAATAATTCGGATGGGTTTTTTATTATTCGGGTAAATTTTTTAATTAGAAATAAAAATTAAATAAATTTTGGATATGTTGTTAAGATCGTGACACGTGTCCCTCCGTTAGACCAAGGGTATACACGCTCCAAAAATTAGACGGTAGGGGCATTAGAGTTCTAAAAGTATAACGGAGGGTATTTTGATACCATTTACGATAGTTCGGAATATATTTATCCTTTTTCCCAAACTAAAAAACACCTTAAAGCGTATGAAAAACCTGGCGCTGAATGTTTAAGCATTGATTACTATGTGCTGCAAAATAGTTGGAGATTTTGATGAAACATTAAGCTCAATTACGTCATGAGATGCTTAACCATTTCCCCAAATTGTTTTGTTGTTTACTTAATTACCTTAATCTGCCACTTGATCATCAATCATCAATCATCATCATTGTGCAGGCGTGACAATCAAAGTTATAGTAAAAGTAATATTCTTAATTAAAGGTCTTCTTCATATGTTTTTAATTTTTTTTATAGTAAATAAAAATGATAATTTTATTTACTATAAGAATAAATTAAAAACAATTTATTTTAATTTAATTAATATGAGAAGGAAGGAGTAATACACTCTTCATTTCATTTTATTTATCTTTCCTTTGAATTTGTTTTAAAGAAAACATCCCAAGTTAATTGAATAAAATTAAATATTTAGAAATTAAGTTTTCTTGACAGTATAGATTTAATTCTAATAAATTCATCTTAATTTATGATTTTTATATTTATAAAAAAAAACTTTTAAATTAAAAGTTACCAATGGGCCCTTAGTCGTAGGCGTAACATTTGTGGGGAAGAGCGGTGAGAGTAGTAATAATGTTGAGGACCAACATGATTGTTGTGAATTGGTGGGAGTATTTTACCTTTAATTAGAGATTTTAGATTCGAGTTCTGAATATGAAAAAAATTATGTTGGGAGCGACACCTTCTAATGAATCCTGCAGTACGTGATTTAGATTTAATCAAAGTTTCAATGTAAACTCCAAACACTGAAAATAAAAAAGTAATAATGTTGAGGAAGAGAGAAGGGTAGGACGGACCATTCCCCACAGGTGTCCCAAAAGGAGACAGGTGTTGACTGTTGAACCAATTTCTGCTGCCCTTTAGTACCCGGTCAGCCGTTGAAACGCTGCCCCATTCGGCATCATTAACACCGACCCAACTTCCCATACTTTGCCTCTCAAAATCATAAATGCCTCACTATTCATCTTTTCACGTTATGCCTCCACCGTTTTTTAATTTTGATTTGTGTCGGAAAGTCTTTCCAGAGTAAAGTACTTATTTTTTTTTATTTATCTATTACTATTAAAAGTAATTATTTTATAAATATTTATTTAATTTGAAAAATTAAAATATAATTTATTCTTTTGTGTCTACTTAATTCTTAATATTTAAAATTTCAAAATAAATGAATTGTTAAGCCAATGCACACTCATTAAGAAAAAAAAAGTTAAGAACTTAAAATAAACACCACTTTTACTTTTGTCCGTTGAAATATTTTCAAACTATTTTTAAAAATATAAATAATTCAAAGTAAAATCATAAACATGAATAATTAACACTCTTGAAATAATCACCTAGAAGATGTAACGAAGGGCAAAAAAAAGGGGGAAAATCCAACAACTCTCTTAAACTTTAAACAATTCAATTATTTTGAACTACGAAAAAAACTTTAATAATTCACATATTTGAAACGGAAGGAGTATTCAATATCTGTTACATTTTTTAAAACTTTAAATTATTAATATATTTAAAGGATAATATAATAACACTGCCTATGTTATTTATTATTTTTAAAGTGTGTGTCAAGTTAATAGTGAATACATATTATTAAAAACAGAGAGAATATCTAACAAAGATGAATGAAACTCAAATTTAAAATCTCTTATTAAAAATTAAGAATAAAAGAGTACATACCACTCTACCACAATCTTATTTGTATGAGTCACCCCTTAGCTCACTTCACTTGCTAATTTTTTTAAGACTTGTTTCAATAAAAAGAATACTTCAAACAACAAATTAATTACATAATTATACTGATTGAATTTATAAAGTATATGGTTAAAACTTATCATCTTAAATATGTTAAGATAATTATATGATTACAAGAGTATATTATTAAAATAAATAAATTTAAGTGTAGAAAATTGACAAATAATTTTCAAGACTTGTCAAGTTTTTTTTATTAGTTTTATTATATCTTCTTATTTTTTTTATTTGTTATTCTTTTGTTTCAATTATTATATTATGAGTTGTTGTTATTTTTTTCTATTATTTTTTATTATATATCTTCTTACTATTATATTTATGTATTTTATTAATTTTAATATATTTCACTTTAAGTCAAAAATCTATCTAAAATAATTTTTTTATTGCGTATATATTACCATCTTCAAACTTCACTCCTAAAAAATACTATATTTATTGCTATTATACACGTGTATGTTTCCCAATAACCCAGTCAGCAGGCAGGCATATGTCCTATAACGTGAAACCTCAATAATCATCGCAATAGTAATTTAATTAAACAATAATGTACTTCTGCCATTTTTACAATAAAAAAGTTAGATACTACAATAAATTAATTGGTGCAACATTTATTACCCTCTATGCTTTTTGCTTTTAAAATTCTTTTCTTCCCTTTAATTCAAGTATTTGTCCACTCCTTAAGGTTGATTATTCCGTGCAACGTACCAAAGCTCCAAGCTTTATGTGATTAAAATAATGAACCTTTTCATATTCTAAACTTTGTTCTGTCTACTTTGAAGATGATGACACACGTAGGGAGGAAAATGGTACACTTGTACTGTATTTCCTTGGAATATTACTTTATTAAAATATGAACGCTCGATTTATCAAAGTATGAGCTCATTTTATTGGTACTATTTGTTGCTATGAGGACTAGTTAACTTGAAGATGGATTCTGTGATATGTTTTTGCAAGTTTTTAAAATTAATTTATTTTTAAAGTATTTTGATAAAAATTAATTTTTATTTGATCAATAAATTTTGTAAACAATAACTAATGTTTGATTATATCTTTTAAAAATATGGTTAAGTGTATTTTTTCAAAATTATTTTTTTAACGAAAACAACTTCTGCCTGTCTCCAGAAGCTCTTATTTTCTCTCAAAATTTTGGTTACATTAGATTTTTTAAAACAAGTATTTTTGACCTTCAAAATATTTGGTTGAACATGCTACTAATCCAAGGCTCTTTTTGTCTTTTGATTTTTTTTGATATAGCAAACATAATAGACATAATAAGGTTCTATAGCTATAGTTTTGATAACTGTGTTCCATAGCTATAGTTTTGTTTTCTATGGAGGTTGTGGTTTGTATATTTCTTCCCGTTTGTATATTTCGCTTGCGAATATACAAAAAAAATTAAGTATATACAAATTTTGTATTTATACATTTAGAAATTTTCTAGAACTCCGTTTATATATTTCGCTTGCCAATATATGAACATATTAATTTATTATGTATTTTTCATAAATCTTATACAAATAGCTAGGTAAGCATATCCAAAATTCTGGATTTATACAATAAGGAACCAAATTATACAAATTCTGAAGTTATACAAATCGGACAAATAGCAAAAATTGGGAAAATTGTAGCCGCGAATTACAAATTTCTTAAGCTGTAGCATAGTACCTAATATAGGCTAAATGTTTGCTATTATGCAAATTTTCCTTTTTTTTTAGTTTTGCACTCGATGGTCCGCATTTAAGCTCTGACTAAATCTAAATCGCACACTGCATGGTCTATTTAGGGTGACGTTCTAAACAAGATTTTCTCCATATCCACGCTCCTACTTGAGACCTCTAATTAAGAGTGGAGCAGTCAGTCTCACCACTACATCACAATCCATATTTGTATCCTTAGCTCCTTTTATGATTTTTTTGACATTTTCTTTTAGTACTTCTCTATATTTTCGAAGGCTGATTTACGAATGTCCTCTTTTAAAAGATCATTATTTAAAGGGCAAACTACATATATCCCACTAGTTAAGATCCTAATTACTAGGAATTCCAATAATTTTTATATTACTTTCTATACCATTTTCGACTATGGGATACATGTATCCATAGGTTTAAAAAGTCGAGATACATGATTTAATATTTTTGAAATAAATGTTGTAACTTATTTCCTTAATTAAAAGAGTAACTTATGGGAAAAATAAACAAACAAAATGGTTTTGAATGATCCTATTACGAGTATTCCTAAAAAGTCCAAATCATAATATCTTTTGATTAAATTACTTTAACAACTTTTGAGTATTTATTTTCTTGAGTTTAATTACCCATTAGATACATATATCCCACAATTTTTTAGTAGAATTACTTTAACAACTTCTAAAAAGAAATATTAAAAATCTAATTTCTGCCATATATTTCCAGGAACAACAAAGTGAACTTTTTTCAGAAATTCGAATTTGTGTTTTTGAATTTTGTGATTTTTTTTTCATTTTTTCTTGGTTAGTGAACGATGTGTATCTCGCACTATGTATCTTATTCATGCATCTAATTTCATTAAATGTATTTAATCAGGTGTATCTTCTATATATGTATATTACTTTCTTCCATTTATTTTCAAGCAACAACAAAGTGAACAACTTTTTTCATAAATTTAAATTTATTTATAATTTTTTTTTTCAATTTTTCATGTTTGGAGAACAATGTTGTAACGACCCGAATCGTCGTTACTGAGAAAAACAAGGATACGAGAAAATTTGGGCCACTGTCCCGCCAGGGAGGGCTAGGTGCCGCTGGGGAGCCGCCGCCATGGCGGGGTAAGTTGGCGCCAGAGCGGGATAAGCGAGGCAGAATGTGAATTGTGAGGGATCTTATTTTCTCCATCTTCCTAAAATACCTAAATAAGTCGTAAAACACCCTAGAAACCTCAGAAAAGCTGCTCTAAGCTTGGGAAGGAAGGAGAAGGAGATTTTTAGCGTGGAAATGGTGAAATCTTGTGGATTCTTGGACAAATCTACCGTCGCGAAGCCCGGAAAACCGAATTTGAAGTCAAAAACTCTGTACAACTGCTTGGCACCCAGGTAGGCTAGTTTTTTTTTTTTTTACAATTGAGTAGTTTTAAATCTGTGCTTACTACATATATGTAAATCAATGGTAGGGTGGTGTGTAGACCTTCGTGCACCGTGTGAATTACATGAATAATCCTTAAAGTTTAAAGTATGTGGGTTTATGCCTTGTGAGGAGGACGTGATGAGTTGTTAGAAAAACCTAGAATTGCTATCATGGATAAGATTGGGTCAAGAATGAGGGCATGAAATCAAGAGTGGAACTAGATTTATGAATGTATGATACATCCGATAATTGAAGTGATGACAATGAGAATTTATGATGTATTATGATTAAACCCTAATAAGAAATCCTAATGATGAACTAGGGGTGAGTATGGTCAATTATTATATATGTGATGGGGACTGAGGAGTAATTCGTAGGTGATGGTTGTGATTCTATGATTGTGTGATGTATGTTTGTTCTTGCTTCATGATGATACATGTATGTATGCGAATATTGCATTATTGATCACACTTGTTGTAAACGAGGATAATTGAATAATAGTATGTCATAAATCACCTCTTGTTGTATAATTGTGAGAATATACATTGTTATTGTGATTGTGGTTTGTTGAATGGGCGGGTGTCACGATCCGACACACTAACTTGGATCGGATTGCCACGTTCTGACATAAATATGGGATTGGATTGCCACGTTCCGGCATAACTAACTTGGATCAGATTGCCACGTTCCGGCATAAATATGGATCGAATTGCCACGTTCCGGCATAACTAACTTGGATCGGATTGCCACGTTCCGGTATAAAAATGGAATCGAATTGTCATATTTTGACATGCTAACTGTTTGGGTTTGGGTTCCATGAGAGAACCATTAAATTGAGTTCTGTGAGAGGACCAATGATGTGATATGAATGTGAGTTATTCGTTGTTCGTGTACTTGTTGACAATATTGTATATGCTTGATATACGTTTGTGAGTAAAGTATTGTATTGGTTTGTTATGTTGTACTTAGTGGACCTGTGCTATGCCGATTTATAGTTGGTTGTTCATGGGTTGTAATGGCGAGAGTAGAGATAGTGTATACGAAGGAAATTGCTGGATGGATTTCACCTTGGAGAAAAGGAGATTGGGTTAGTTTTAAGAAAGTTTGAAGCATTGTATTATGTGACTATGGTTGGTAATGTGATAAGGAAGTTAGGTAGGACGTGTACGGTAAGTTGATTTGGTAGTGTTTGTACTTGGGAAAATTCTTACGTGTTAGAATGGTTAAGCTATGATCAAGAATCCGGTAAGTGGGTTGATTAAAAAGGGGTTAGTAGTTAGAATGTTAGGGTGATTGGAGGTATTTCAATGAAGGGGTGAAGGTGGAGAAGCGAGTGGTTTATTTCATGATCTTACTAGTTGGTTTCTTATGTTATGCGGTGGGCATCGGGTTGACCGATGATGCCTACCAGTACGTGTGTTTTGTACTGATACTATTCTTGTTATGTCTTTTGACATAGTCTGGATGCAGAATTGATGACGTTTCATTAGGTGAAGACGAAGAAAATCTCCAGCAGCTTCTATTTTTTCCTTCCGCATGGTGGGATCTGTGTCTTTTATTTATCTTGTCCAGTTGTACTTTTCGTAGCTCTTGTACTTGTTTAGACTAGGTCCTTGGGGTTGTTAATTACTTTACAAGTCTTAACTAGAATTTATTTAAAAAGGGTATTAATTATAAAATCGTGTTATTGTAATTATATCTGTTTTCTTTAAATTTTTCCGCATGGTTGACTATTGGGACATGAGGGTTCTCCTACTTAGGTGTTAGAGTGGGTTCCCGCACTGCTCAGTGGGTTGGGTCGTGACAAATGTGTATCTCACACTATGTATCTGATTCATTCACCTAATTTCATTAAAAGCATTTCATTAGATGTATCTGCTATATACGTATATCTGATACTTAACATGTATTTGAAACTTGTTATGTATCTAAAGCATATATCTAATTATTCAACATCAATCTTTTAAATATATAGAATAATGATATATACATAGAAAAAAGGGAGATACGTAGATGAAGGGCAAATACATAGAATATTTAGATACGTCTAGCGAATATTGTATCTCTATAAATCATATACATTCTAGATACATGTGTATATTTTGTTAGATACATGTACACCTAATACCCTTCGTATTTCTCTCCTTTTCATCAGAGACCAGCACCACCCCCATTGCTCATTTCCTCGCCATCATGAAATCATCATCAAAACTCCACTAAACTAGTAGGAATCCTTCCGTTCTTCGTTGCGCTCTTCTTCTCACCATATCAAGTAATGAAACAAGACAAATAATAAAACAAATAGTAATAAATCTCTACGTATAATCCTAGGAAGAATTCACTTTACTTCGCAACTAGGTAAAAACAATCTAACTATGATGATTGATGAATAATTGAATATGAATTAGCAGAATAAATAATAAGAATTTACATAATGTATCCTAACTAATAGCTTTTGTCAACTGGAAAACCATTGGCAAACACTAGCAACATTTAGCTTTTGGGGGTTACTAGTAGAATTTCAATTACCTTTCTTCGCAAATCTAGGCTAGACCAGTAAATTTGATGGATTTTTCGACGATGAAACATCGTCAACGTAGATATGAGATTGATGATGAAAGAAGAGAGGATATGGTGAAGGCGACCGAGGATTAGGGGGTGGGAGGGAAGAGATACGGTTGGCATATGAGTTTTGAGGGAGGGTTGAAGAGAAAAATATAATTATTGTTAGGGGTGTTCATGGTTTGGATAAAAATTGATCCAAACCGAAAAATCGAACCAAATCGGTTAAATAAATCGATTTTATTTTGGTTTGCTTTAAAATTTTGAAAAATCGATAGTATTTGGTTTGATTTTTATTTGTTTGAGAAAATTGAAGAAATAATCGAACCAAACCGACAAATTAAATACATATATTCTATCATTATACATTATTATTTATATAATAATTTTAAAGATCTTATATATATTTCCATCAAAATATATTTTAAATCTATTTATGAAAGCAAAAATGTTCAAATTAAAACAAAAACATTCTTATCAATTCTTGGTGGGATTAGAATTGTCATTGTCTCTTCCTTCTAGGCCCAAATGATCAATAAATTTAGTGATAGAAAGTTCAATAATATCGATCGTTTTAACTATTTTTTGTTTTGAATAGATTGTTGTCATGATTTTTTTCTCGTTTTGAATGAATCTTTTCTCTAATTTTTGTCTATGGTTAATAACCGAATAACCAACCAAACTGAACCGAAATCGAGAACAACCAAACCGATAAACGTATATTATACTTGGTTTAGTTTGGTTTTGAGGATTTAAAAATCGATTATGTGGGTTTGGTTTTGGTTTTTACAAATAACCTATCCAAACCGACTGTGAACATCCCTAATTATTATTGGACCATTAATTGTGATGTTTAAATGTAAAGATAATTAATCAATCCTAGTTTTAAGGAATATGTTTATTTGATTGTATCTTTTAAAATATATGGTATAAAATATTAAAAGTGGTAATATATGTAATGGTTTGAAAATTATGATAAAATTAGTATATATGATAGTGATATATGTCTAGTTATAAAGTTTTTCCTCATTTTTAATTTGTTCATATAACTTTTAAAAATAATACTAATATAGTGTTTGAAAAATAACTTTTTCGACTAATATAATATTCGGTCTAACATTTGTTTATATCTTGCTCAACTTTATTAATAACTAACGTTCGCAATGAGTTATAATAATTTTAATTGTAATCTAACATTTTCATATAAAATTTTAAGTTTACCTAAAAGGAATCTATCTGCAATATTCAAGGTTCATAAATTACAAAATAAATTTCAGAGTTCAAAGTTTCTATTGCTTTGTGTATTCATCTTACTCCAAATTAAATCGTAGTTATGGTACTAGTTGCAAAAGAGCAACTTTAAAGAGATTCAAATCCTCGATTTACATGTCACTAAATTCATATTCGATTTGAGTGTGACAATTGGTATGTCTATTTCCCATATAACCCTCTATATTATTTTTATTTTTACTTTTTTTTTTAATTTAAAAATATGTGTAATTATATATAAATAGTGTATATATTTAATTGTCATAGTTTTCTTTTTAGAGTCAAACTATAAGAACTTTGACTAACATTTTATGATGTATTTTTTTTATCATATTGATATGCGAAAAATTGCAATTTATAGTACTTTCGTATAGTTTTTGAATATCTAGCTTTTTTGCTTAAAATATCAAATTAGTGTAATCTAATTTAACTTTAAAAATTAGTCAAATTAACTTTCGAAAAATGCAACATGACAATTAAAAAATGAACGGAGGAAGTATCTTTTTAAACAATATATTTACACTATTTCTAGGAATTTGTATAGCCAGCCTTGATATAGTACACCTTTGCCGTGATTTTTTTAAAATATATCACCCATAAAGCTTGTATAGGCATGATATCCAACATTTGATTTTTTAATATGATTTTATGATATTTTCTTCTCATTTCGAAATATTGCACTTTTTTTGTAATAAAAGAAAATGATTGTTTTCTTATAGAGTAAAGTATACAAAATATTACTTTTATAATCTAGGATTTTAGCAATATATTTATAAGTATTCAAAGCTTCCTAATCATTTATTTATTGTAAATATACATAGTTTATACATAATTAGGAATTATTTATCGCGTGGCAAATGTGTAACTTTCAAGTCATGGCTCAATTGTGTAGAATGGCTTTTCCTAACGGGCCTTATCTTTTCTCGGGCTATCATAGCTTAAATTAAAATTTTGGGCCTATCGTAATTTGAACATATGTAAAACAATTTTGAACCTCCTTTTTGGCTTTATCACTATACTTGAATATTTCTCCAGTCTAGGGAAAAAAATAATTTTATTTTACTTATACAATATAATTTTTCAACAATAAATCCGTTTGACACTATTTAGTTCCGCACTGAGGTCATGTACCCCTAAAGAGAAGTAGAATCCCATCAAGAGGAAAAGCTCCACTTCTTTTAATAAAAAAGTGAAACTGACCAGTTACTTATGGATTGCTAGTTTTGAGAGAGTACTTGTTGACTATTATATGTTCAAACTATTCTTCCCGTTTTCAGTAAGCAAATTTAGAGTATTAAAATATTATTAATAAAGTTAATTTAGTAAAATATATCTCTAATTAAAATTTTCTTCAAGAATATGTCAGGTCAAGTGAAATAAAATATCTACTTTTAATATATAAAATGAAATAAATTGAATTTATGTATTATTATTTTATACATGATATAAAGAATGCGAATTATAAACTAAAGTAGTTCAAGAATTTATCTTTACTAGTAAAAAACAAAGGGTGAAAAAAGATGACTTTTCCAAACATGTGAAATATTGCAGAAAAAGTCAAAATTTGTTTAACATTTGGCACTTCTCCCGCCTTTTTGTTATGTCAAGCATAATTAGGCTACCGCACATCATATCGAGGGCCCACACAACTCTTCATTACTACTGCTTTCCATCTTCAGTACTTATTCAATTATTTCTTCCACGATATAATAGTCCAACGACATTATATGACTCGAATAAACTCTAGATACACATCATATCAAGGGCCCATACCCGGCCAACACAACTCTTCATTACTACGCATCATCTTTATAAGTACTCATTCAATTGTCTCCTTTAAAATATAATAGCCTAACAACATCATGTGATTAAATAAACTGTAGATAAGTATTAAAAAAACGTCGTACTTCAACAAATAAAGCTCTCATTTACAAAACTCTAACCTCACTTTTATCACGCATTATACAACATTTTTCACACACCATTATAAGGAAAAATGACTAATGGTTATTTGTGTTGAGAACTTTCCTCGGAATAAATTGAAAGATAGCGTGGTAATAAGTTACAAAAATATGAGAGAACATGAGTTAATTACCACTTTCTTGATCCTGAAAAATCATGAAGTAGTGATATAATAGGAGTTATAATCACTTTCTCCACTTAATAGTCATGGGCAAATAATATAATTTAGTATTGTTATTTAATATTAAAAATATATTCCAATTGTTTAATATCAGGTGTAGCTTTTTAATGAAACAATACAAATTTCATCACCTCATCCATATACATATATCTCAGATAAATTTAGAGTAATTTATTTTAATTACAATATATTCAAGTAAATTCGCATAATATATATATATATATATATATATATATATATATATTGAAGTTAAATATTAGATTATTATTATTATTTTAGTTAGGAAATTAAGGAATAATTAAAAATAGAGAAACTTCAAATCGTGACTCTCTCCATGCAAATTGTATGCTTGAAAAGAAGAAAAACAAAAGTAGCTAGAAATATCACTTGCCGACAACATGAAAAAAGAAAAAAAGAAGTGGGCATTTCGCCCGTAATAAATTAAAGTAGGTCGAATGATCATTTTACGTAATAAGTGATAATTGAATTATTTTGGATGGAAATTTTTGTAATCCAATCTGCATTTTGTTTATATATTTTTTTCCTATAATATTGACTATATAAAGTAACTCAAATAACGTGAAAATAGAGACAGAATATCGAACAAATTAAAGGTAGAAAAAGAAAAGAACAGGTGGAAAATTCGCGAAGAAATATCTTCATTTTATATTTTTATGCAGGCATAAATTTGCAGAGTAAATAAAAATATTAATATAATTGCTTGCTATGGCTGCCAGGTTTTGTGAACAAAAAGATTACAAGAAGACAATATATTTGTTGACAAATATAATATTTTGTTTTACATTTACATCATAATTAAAGGGTAAGACTAGTCGTTTTGAAGAATTTGAAATTTAAAAGTTATGATTGCTAGTCAGCTCTCTGACAAAAAAATATTGAATCAATAATATGTGTTCTTTTGTGCATAAATTTGATGAGCATTTAACAGCTAGCAGATATGGTTGCACCTTCCATCATCATAATATTGACCGGGTAAATTATATACTAAGTCCAGGAAAAAAATTATCAAAAATTATAAAAGGACAATAAAATTAATTTTAGAATCAAAAGGGTAATTTTTTAATGCCCAAATTAACTCCATCCAAATCAGGTTAAAGTCTGCAAAGCGCATACTTTCATGCGCCTTTCATCTTGCGTCTTACAAGGCGCATGGGCACCTTTCGTCTTGCGTCTTACAAGGCGCTGACAACATACGCCTTATAAGGCGCATGGGAGTCGTGCCTTCTCTTTAATTAAAATAAAATAAAATCTTTGTCATGATTAAAACCTATGAAGTTAAATGGCTCCACGTATTTGTAGATTGTTAAAAGGTTATTGAAAAGTGTTGTTCAGCTTAATATCTTGTTACTTATCAATATTTGCTATATCTTGTTAAAACATCAAATATTTGAAATTATCACAAACAATATATTCTTTCGACAATTCAGTGGCTATGATGAGATTGGAAGATCTCAACAACTATTTGTCTTTCATTTTTTTCATGTTTGATTTATTAATTTTTGAATTTTTTCTAGAAAAATAAGTCCTTAAAAATGAAGAAATTGAACACTTTACATTGATTGTGTGCTTCACATCCTTCAACACACATTGTTTTCATCTCACCTCTACCCCACATTTTATAGAATTTATTTAGGTTAAATATAAATATTTTTTATTTACGAACACAAAAAATAAGTTAAAATCCTCTTACAAGAATATTCTTCATAAAAAAGATTGTTCCTTCGTACCGAAAACACCCTTAATCTGGGATGCTTGATTCCCATTTCCTTCTAAATTCTTTAATTACAGATTATGAAACAGTGCATTGATGAGAAAAACGAGTCTGATTAAATTTCTTAAGATTATAGTATGTTTCAATGTTCATTTTATTGGTGCATGGGAACTGGAAAAGTTACAAGATATTGAACTGAAATGTAGTTACAATATTTGTAGTTACAATCTACAAATACGTGGAGTCTTCATAGCAAGTTTTAACCATGACAAATATTTTATTTATTTTTAATTAAAGGGAAGGCGCGACATCCATGTGACTTACAAGGAACACGCTGTCAGCGCCTTGTAAGTTGTAAGACGCAAGACGGAACAAGGCGCATGGGAGTACACGACTTCCTGACTTTAACCTGATTTGGACGGAGTTAATTTGGACGTTAAAAAGTTGTCATTTTGGTTCTAAACTCAATTTTATTTCCCTTTCGGAATTTTTGACAATTTTTTTTGCGTTTTTGGCTCCAGACTCAATTATATACTCCCTTCGATACAGCCAAAAATATATATTCTCAAACCATAAATTTAATAGGCGTTAGGACATGCGATTTCATATCGTGATATGAAAATTATGAGATGAAATCAGTGTTTTGATATGCGATTTCATATTGATTTTATCTCATGATTTCATATCGTGATATGAAATCCCACATTCTCTAAAAAGCATGATTTGGGACTTTTCAAATACAAAATTTTTTCCACAAATTTATATTTTGTAAAACAATTTCACATTTATATCTATTCACCATTTATGTATTTCGTATGTAAATAAAATTTATAAATTATTTATTCTCACCAACATAAAAAAATTTATTACTTCAAATCATTTCCTACTTAACCATTTATATTCACCAAATTTTTTATTTTTTATCAAATTTATTTATCAACCAAATTGAACAACAAATGGCTCAAATCAACAATGTTGGTTCGGCACTTTGTCCTCTCGGTCATATGATCGAGAAATGCAAGTTCAACGTGAGAACATTGTCCATACTATGTGGGAGGATTATATAAAAGATTAGTACACTACAACTTAATTATGTTTAATTTTATTGAATTAAAATTTGATCAATAAAATGTTATACTTTTTTAGAATAACTCTATGATAGTATATTATGTGATTTTATAAACTTTTACTTATTTGGTAAGATTGTATAAATAATTGAGACAATTTTAATAGTTTCACAATTTATGGAGTTTTTATGTATGTTTATGAGAAAGTATACAACATAAAAAATCTAAATTGCATATTCAAATAAAACTTTAATTTTATTTTATAATTTTATATCATGATTTCATATCGCATGACTAAACGAGCCCTTAGTAAAAGTTATGCCTCAAGCATAAGTTCAATAACATGTACAAATTATATTTTTTTTCCAGATAAGCTTAGCGGTATAAGTTATACTCAAGTTAAAAGAAATTTGCCCAATTAATCAATTCAGCGACATAAATTATGTTGAAAGCAAAAAAAGTTAATCTCCAGACATAAGTTAATTTCAAACATAAAATAACTTGGGAATAAATTAATATCTCAAATCAAACATAAAACAAAATTAATTTCAATTTTTTCTTTGAGATTATTATTTTTATCCTATGTATCAAACGTTTTCTAACTTGGAGTTCCATTAGACAATGTGTTACGCGAACGATGTTAGCATAATAATAATTAGATTCCTAGTTATCCTATAAAATTTAATCAAAGCAGGCCGGCCGTATATATATTGACATTATTATAATCTTTATTTGGTCCAAATTAATTAGTATTATTCAACCTAATTTTCCCCTTCTAAAATGCGTGAACAAGTCACTAACAGTCGAAGAAAGTAAAATTCTAGAGATCTTGTCATGTACCCTGACAATAATTAATATTATTTAAATTTTAATCACTTGCAAAAGAAGGGGAGGGAATTTGTATTTTTTTTTAAAAATTGAAAAGCAAAAAATATTCTTTGGTGGTAGTTTTTAGATTTCGAGAGTAAAAAAATAAAATCTTGACTGTTAATTTTTCATACGTCTTTTAAATATTTTAAATTTTCAATTATTTATTATAACTATAATACTTTTTATGTAATTTTCAGATATGAAAAATTTACTTTTTAGAAAAATTAAAAGGTTCCATTTCCGAATTTACAGACTCTTAAAATTCGAACCGTAGAAAAAAGAAAATAAAATTTTGAAGGTGGGGGCGGGGTGAACAAAAACGTCTAATTAGGTATTTTATATTTGAACCGGATTCTTTTTATTATACATGGAGTTGTAAGTCTTTGAAATATCTTTCACCTCAAAATGCATCAAGTTAATTAGCTAGCTTTTATTATTATTTTTTAATTAACTAAGGGAGATGTACAATATATTAGTGGGGATTAGAGACTTTGAGATTTGCATTATTCTGATCTTAGGTCAGCTAATTAATTGCTGACAAAACTATATTAAAATAGTACATAAATCTTTTTTGTTTGTTTTGCTTTGGTGCCCATCTCTTGTATATTATACTATAAATAATTTAAAAAACAAGATGGTGGTGGCTGCTATAATTAACAATATTGACTGGCAAACATGAATTAGGAACTTGTTATTTTCAACTTAATTACGACCTGTTTGTATATATCTTCCTTAATTTAAGTTCTTCTCTCATAGCAATAGTGATTCAACCATCATGTGAACTAATTAATCAGATTGGGATTTCTTTATTTCTTCTTTTACTCAACATATATAAATCTGGTCAAACTTATAATTAAGTAATTTTGTCATAGTCCTAATCTAATGTACCGTTTAAGTTGTACAAAGCATGTGGTTTTAGTTTTAGCTTAGACTTAATATGTTAGTCATGTGGTCAAATACGGCGAATAGTGGGATCCGATCCTGAGCTAAGCCTTAAAAATCGTAATGCCATTATGCTTTTCAAATCCTCCTAGCTATTACCCTCACGGTACGATTCCTTACTATCCTACAAATTTAAAATAAAAGGCATAGTATTAGAAATTCACATGCAAGATATTTGATCCTGTTGTATTGCAATTTGTAGAATAGAGGATGTGAATAATTCATTTTTCCGATATATGCATGTATACTTGTTTTATATATATATATATATATATATATCAGGAGAATCATATGATAGATCATACTGAAATAAAATAGGATGAAAAAAATGTTAATGTAGGAGAATTATGATTTATGGTTGTAGAGGAAATGAGATATTTGGCATGTCTTCTTACAATTTGAATTAAAAAAATTAATTTTTTCAGATCTTTAATGTGTAAAAATAAAGATGATCTTGCATGTCCTCTTATACAATTTTATTAGAAAAAAGTAAATCTTTTTGGATATCTTATATATAAAAATAATGATTATCTCTGATAAAAAGGTCATAAAACTAAGAATTTTTTTTTTGTAAAGATATGGAAAACCATTTCTTCACTTTTTTTTTGTCCCACAAAAGTACTCTATGTTTACTAATTTTTCATAACAGTCTAAAAATGAATTCAAATTATAGAATTGGACAAAAAAGAACGAACAGAAAAGGAAACTGCCTCTCCATTTCATAATGTACATCACATTCACCTCTCCCCCAAAAAAATATTCAAAAAATAATAAAGATTTGTGTCTTGACTATGGTGCCACTTTTGAATAAAGAGATATATAATTTTATTTTTTTCATCTTTTCTTTAATATATATATATTATTTTTTTTACTTGAAAGTACCATGAATACAATAGTTATAAAATCTTTTTCTTAGTTCATGATATTTGGGCCTGGGTTGCAAATAAATGGGCCAAAGATTGGGCTTTTCTAACACAGGAAGACTTCAACACTTGAGCTTCTAATGGAGAGACAGAGTGGACATGCTTGTACCACAGCGTCACAATCTGTACAAACACACAAATGCCGGCACGGCAAAAGCACCACCGACGCAACTCGCTTCCGGCAAGCCTTGCAACTCGGCCCGGTTGACTCCACGACTCGATCCGGATCGATGTAAGCCGATTCAGCATCCTCAGCTTCGCCGGCGCCGGCGATGTCTCCGTCCGGGAGGTTCGCATTGCACCCTCCGCCTTTCATCATCGCCTGCTGCAGCTGTGCCTGTAGCGTTGCCGCGGTGAATTCCTCCGCCCTAGCCCTTGCCTGCCAGGCTTGCGCCTCTGCACTCAGCTGCGCTGCACGCGCCTCTAGCTCGGCGTTGCGCCGAACCGCTTTTCCAACCTCGGCTTCCTTTTCCTTCAGCTGCCGTGCCATTGATTCCTCGGCGGTTCCAATTAGAGTACGATAGTGTGTTCGCCTTTTATCCTCTAATGTCCGTCTTAATTGCTCTCTCTGTTAATAACCAAACAGAACTATTATTCATTGTAATAAAGCATAAAAAAAAAAAACCTAAAATTCGTGGTAACATTTATACCTGAACATGGAGGAATTGTTCGATTTCATCGCGATGTTGTTTGATAATAGTAGACATGTCTTCTGTGAATATGGAATAGAAGGCTGATGATTGAGAAGATTGAGGAGAAAGAGAGTGTTGGTTTTGTTGTTGCTGCTGCTTCTGATACTGTTGATGTAATTGGTGTTGCTGATGCTGTTGTTGTAACTGTTCTCCGGAAGCTAAACGGAGGCCGGTGGAGACAACATTTGGTTGCTGCGGATTTGTATGAAGCTGAGTGAGGTCAATCAGCTGTGGCTGAGATTGCATTGACGGATTCATTGCAGTGGTGGTGCTAACTTCTCTTCTTCTCTTACACGCATGATAAGAGCCAACTGCCATAGCCAAAAACACAGTAATAAGGTTACTCCTCTGTTCCTAACCATTCAATTAATCAATCGCAGTATAAGAATAAGAATAAGAATAGTTCGGATCGGTCAAAATTAATAATATAGCCCCTGTATTTACCTCCTGGATTGAATAGCATTTGTGTGTGATCAAGAATTGATCCTCCACCAGGTTGAGGTTGGAACGAATAATCATCGTTGCCAAGTGGGTTCTTTCGTTCTTGCACAGCTCTGCAATCAATAAAAAAACAAATTAAGTTACTAATAATGAGAAAAAGAAGATAAATTTGAGAGGGAAGGGAGATGTGTACCTGTTAAAGAGGTGAGCGTTAGATGGGTATTGAGCTTGAACAGCCATTGAAGAATGATCAAAACAAGAAAGATGTGTATATATAGAAGGGATTTTGATTGGTAAAAGAGAGTGTTGAGAAAGGGAAGGCCTAATTAAGGCAAACACATAAACAGCATGAATGAGAAGAAGATTCCCCAAACTATGGAAATATCAAGACAAGAAAGAAACTTTATTTGATTCTTGAGAGAGAAGAATGCTTTTATGTTGGAGAAGAAGAAGCCAACCTTAACCCCAACCCATTATGAAGAACACCAACATGACCATGCTATACCACACTTTGTTTCCACCTAAGAAACTTTTTATGTTTTAGTAGTAGCTACCTTTGCTTCACCTAAATGGTTTTATGGGAGAGAGAAGGAGATGCGATCAAAACGAATGAGTCCAAATGGGAGAAGGAGAGGGAGAGCCCCCTCTTATTGTGGTTCCTTGTTTCCTTGCTCTTCTCTTGTTCTTTCGCGTGGGCTTTGTTTCTTTTGGCTTTTCTTTCAACACGGTAAGAGGATTCTCGTGTTTCTCATCAATCCCCTCCTTTTTCTAATCCTAATATTACTTGTCTACACTAATCTTTTTTAACTTTCACTTTTTACAAGGTAAAACGCTTTTCATCTTTTCCTCCCAATATTTGTGGTATTTTTGTATCATCCATACACTACCGTACTAGTATTAGTTACATGTACTATTGTTTTATAACAATGGACACACATCCTTATAATTGTACTTAAAAATAATAATTTGAATTCTAAGTTAGTAGAATCAATTAACATTTATATCCTTCAACTTTGGATTTATATAAATAAATATTTAAATTTTTGTAAAGTTGAACACATGTGTCTAACGTGACATAATACATCACACAAGACTTGAATTGTTACATAGAATGTATGTGTCTATTTATTTAACTTTATTCAAGTTTAAATATTTACTTGTATTACACTCAAAATTGAAGGACATAAATATCAATTGAAATCAAGTTAGAAGACACGTTTATATATTGTAAGGTGATGTGCGGTGCATAATTGGGAGTGGAGAAGGTTAGGCGCTGCCGCAGGGATTGTTGTGTATGGAGCATGGTCCATGCATCCTCGCCACCTCTCTATTTTTAAATTAAAAAAAAATCAATTGAGGTCATTATTACCTCTTCTATCATCTCAATTAATTCAAATTCATATCAAGACCCGCTCAAGAAGGAAACACTTTTTATATTTAGAAAAAATTATTTTTTAATTTGAACTCAAGATTTTTGATGAAACAGAACTTTTTATTTTATTTCTAATCCTCTCCCCCTACTAAAATAATCGTTTAAATGAACCAAGCCTTCAATTTTAGGTTAAGTATATAAAATAATTATATTGGTATATGGACCATTATTTAAAACGTAAACAGGAGTTGTCCCTTTACATAGAGAAAGGGGATTGGTTTCACTTCCATTAGTAATAAATTTCGATATGTGACGGAGGATCCATGGCTTAAAGCAAGATGCCTCTTTCTATAGATATCTAGTTGTGAAGGCTATGTCACCCTCAACATCATCATACAAAGTTTTGTTCCATTTTCCTCCTTCGTTTCTAGTCGTTATTTGCAAAAGTGGGTCCATAAAATATTATGATTCTTATATTTGGAACTTTGCTATTCGAGTTAATGACCTCCATTACTAATTATATATTTCTTTTGCCTATTTCTTATCATTGAGATTTGATGGATGAGATTCGTCCATTTCATATAACATATAGTGATACATAAGTTAAAATTTTCAAATTCAAAAACAAAAAAATATATTTCTATAAAATAAAATAATAAATCAAAACTATTTTATCGAGATTTTTCTTTGAGAGTTATTTTACACTTCCTTATTATCATTTCTCTATTGAAGCAACTATTTATTATCGAACCATTGAAAATGAATTTCTTTTTATTTGGAGCGCCACCTTAAAAATGAATCCTAGAATATGCAATTTAGATTTTAATCAAATTTCAATATAGATACCAAATCGTGAGTGAAAAATTAAAAAAAAGTACATATTTGTTTAGTTTAACTCCTTATCTAAACGCTTCCCCCGGTTGAAAGAATTGAAAAACTCAAAATTTGCTCTAAGGAAGCTATTACTTGGTTTTCAAGTTCTTATTTTTATTTTTTTGGGGTCTTCAAGATTCAAGTACTAGTGGTTAAAATTGGTCAAAGTTTTTATAGTTGGACTCTAAAACAAAACTTGACAAGTAAAAGTGAATGCAATAAGTATTTATTTTTTGTCAAAATTCTAGATTAAAAAATAATGATTAATGAGATTCATTTGCTACTGAAAGAATAAAAAGGTAAATAATTTTAACTAAAAAACTAAAAATAAAAATAAAAATTAATGGAAGCAAAGGATTTTGATAGTTTGGAACTTTGAATTCATAAGTATAAAAAATTGTTTAGTACTATTATACTATATATAGACCTACACAATTTCAAAATTTTAGAAATTGTAAACATAATAGACATAATAAGGCTCTATAAGCTACCGTTATAGTTTCGCTAATTGCGTCTCATAACTATAATTTTGTTTGCTATGGAAGTTGCGGTTTGTATATTTATGTCCGTTTGTATATTTCATTTGCAATGATACAAATAGGGTAAGTATATATACAATTTTTATATTTTATATATTTAAGAATTTTTCAGAACTTTATTTGTATATTTCTCTTGCCAATATACAAACATGGTAATTTATTATGACTTTTTCATAAATCGTATACAAATAGTTAGGGTAAGCATATACAAAATTCTGAATTTATACAATCAAGAATCAAATTATACAAATTCTGGATTTATACAAATCAGAGGAATAGAATTGGAGAAATAGTAGCTGCGAATTACAATTTTCTTAAACGGTAGCTATAGTACCTAATATAGGCTAAATGTTTACTATTATACATAATTTTCCATTATAATAAGTAGAGAATTGTAAAGAGTTTGAGAAAAGATTTAAAAGGTGTTTGGATTGAATTAAAAGTTGGTCAAACCTACTTTTAAGTCAGTTTTTGATTTTTGAAAGGTTTAGCAAATATAAAAAGGGAAGTGCTAAATAGCCAGAAAATTTGGTCAGAATTTGGCCAGAAAATTAAAAAAACTGTAATATTTATTTTATTTTAAAATAAACAGATCTTTTTTTCATTTTTTAGTTAAGAGGTATTAAAGTTAAAAGGGTAAAAATGATTAAAAAGATAAAATAACATATATAAAATATCATTCTGGCCAAAAAAAAATTCATAGTATATAATTCTAAATATTTATTCTTCATTTTACTTCATATTTCCCTTCTACTTTTTACAAATACATCTATTTTATTTATAAATCTTTATATTTGTATGTTTACTTTATTTTTTACATTATTTTTGTGTTTTTGATTATATTTTTTGATATTTAATTGCAGGTGAAGAAGTAATTGAAAAATTGAATATCAATGATCTTAGTCCTGGCAAGTGTTTAGGGATCCAACACAACCAGGATGGTGTTGTCTGACAACTTCAATTTGTTTTGAACAACGAAATGTTTGTTTAGATAATTGTCCCCATTGGCCTCCTCTTATTTAATTAGTTAATTAAGAAATCCTCTTTTAAGAGTTTTGTTAAACATCTAAATTATGCACCATATATGATATTATTGCAATAGTATTTCATTTTATCAATGTTTGTTACAATGCGGCAAGTCGTTATATTTTGCTAGTTCTGAATTTTGAATAATTTCATATGAATTTCTAGTTGATGAAAGTTCTATGGAAAGAGTTACCATTTTCTTTTCTTTTTTCTTCCGTTCGTAATAAATCATAACGTGTGCCCTAATAATCTTTTTAAAATGCATATTTATGCCTTGTACAACAATAATTAGCTCTACTTAATCTCTTTCATTTGCAACAATTAGTTGACCATAAAAAGTATCGTAAAATTCTTGTTGATCGAGATTTTATTATAATGATATTTATCGTAATAAAATTTACTGCGTATAATAATTCTCAAGATCTTATTTCACGTAAACATATGTTTAAACATATCACGCTTATTCATTTGTGGATGTTTAAGCATCAATTATGTTTGATTCAAACACTACATATATTTATATATGAAATCAGTAATAATATAGAAAAAAAATAAAAATAACCTAAGCATCTTTATTGCAGCAAAAAATATATGTGTCGATCAAAGTTTTGGATACCGTTATGACTTTATCCAAAATTAGAGAGGTTCGATGTCTCATTTCAAAGGTGAGGGATAACGTTTGTCAAACCTACAAGTTTAGGGGAGTGAAGTGGAATTTACTAAAAAAAGAGAGGGAATGAATGATTAGCTAAATTTGAAATCCCGCTATATATACAAGAAAATGACAAAAATGATCTCGTATGTTTGAGGATAGATTTTGTGAACCACCGAGTCTTAGTTGTGCTCGAAGTCATTAGGTCGAGGATATGTCTGTCGAGGCATCATGGTTAAAAAATATTTTTTAACACAATATTTGAGGATAGAATCAAAATCGTTTCTTAAAATAGTATTTAGGTATTTAGCAATTTTGTTCTTTAAATTTGCCAAAAAAAATAGTTTTTAACCTCCAACAAATATTTATCAGACTCTACCTCCTACTATTTCCGCACCCTATTTAACTCACCCTCAAGGCCTCAACATCATCATACAGAGTTTTGCTCCATTTCCTCTTTCGTTTCTAGTCGTTATTTTGCCAAAGTTGCTATTCGAGCTAATGAGATCCATTACAAATTATAGATTTCGTTTGCCTATTTTCTTATCATTGAGATCGGATGGATGAAATTCTTCCATTTCGTATGATATAGTGATACATACGTAAGTTTGAAATTTCAAATTCACAAATAAAAATATATTTCTATAAAATACAACAATAAATCAAGACAATTTTGTTGATTTTTTTTTTGAGAGTTATTTTACACCTCATTGTTCTCATTCTTCTATTGAAGCAATTATTTATTACCAACCCTTGAAAATGAATTCTCTTTTCAATTGAAGCGTCACCTTAAAAATGAATCCCTCACTATGCAAAATTCAAGATTCAAGTACTACAAGTTGTTATTTTATAAAATAATGCATAAATTACCATTTGCTCTAGGGAAACTTATGTTATTTACTTGAGAAAATGACATAAATAGTCTCTTAACTATTGGAGTAAGTCTAAAATGGTCCCTTAACTATACACTTAACGGATTTAATTCTTTAACTATTCAAAAACTAATCAGCTTTGGTCCCTTAACTATACACTTAACGGTTTTAGTCCCTTAACTATAAACTTACCGAATTTAGTCCTTTAAGTATTCAAAAACTTATCAGGTTTGGCCTTTGTCCATTTTTAATACAAATAGCTTAGGTTTATATTAACAGAATCCATGCCTCGAGAAATTAAATCCTTTAGCAATTTTTTATGTTGTTTCTCTCTCTCCGCTATTTTTTCTTCAAATTAACCTTATGCGAAGAACCTTAACCTCAACAATTTAAAATAAAATTCACGAGGAAAGAAAATATAAGTCATAAGTTTATTCAACTAAGGATAAAATGAAGCATATTATTGCTACTAAGGACTTGAATATGCTAAACTTTATTATAAAAAGAAAAAAAATTATTACCCGTTAAATCCAAAGTTTGTACTCCAACGACTTCATTGAACGGAATTTGTTTAATTTTTCAGAAATTTAAATTTATCAGAAGGTAGATTTGCAATATTTTTTTTAAATAGATCAATTTTATTAGTCTATTCATTTTATTTTACGTAAAGAAATTTGAGTAAATTAAGTAAAATCTGCACTGATTAGCATATTCAAGTGCGAATTTAAGTCATTAACAACAATTATATGCTTAATTTTATCCTCCATTGAATAAAATTAGGACTTATATCTTCTTTCCTCATTAATTTTAATTTGAATCGTTGACATTATTGTTCTTTTCATAAGAATAGTTTGAAGAAAAAAGACTGGGATAGAGAAACAACTTAAAAAATAGGTTAAAGATTTTATTTTACGAAAATTTCCATTAATATAAACCTAAGCTATTTGTATTAAAAAATGGATAAATATCAAACCTGATAAGTTTTTGAATATTTAAAGGACTAAAATCGATAAGTTTATAGTTAATGGACTAAAATCGGTAAGTGTATAGTTAAGGGACCAAATCTGATAAGTTTTTGAATAGTTAAAAAACTAAATCCGTTAAATATATAGTTAAGGGACCATTCTAAACCTATTCCTATAGTTAAATGACTAATTATGTCCTTTTCTCTTATTTACTTGGTCTTCAAGATATTTTTTTTTGGGGTCTTCAAAATTCAAGATTCAAGTACTAGAAGTATTCATACTTCCGACCTAATTGCGTGGTTGTTGGTTGAATAGGATTCACCTTCTCTCGATGTTTGTGTTGGGTCAAACCTTTCCTCCCGTATATTTTCTCTGTTCCTCTTTATATGTTTGTTATCATAAATAGTTGATCCGTAATATTTGTTATTTTATAAAATCAATGCATAAATTTTAATTTTCTTTATATTTTACTCTTGAGTTATTAACTTTGAAAATATACATTTCACCGACATAGAAAAACTAAGTGAGTAATTCATGTTCATTAGTCAAATTAATTAATCAAAATAAATTAATTCATATTCATTGATTGAAAAGTTGACTTAAAAAATATTAAATAAGGGTATATCTTCTTTTTAAAAGCAAATGGACTTAAATAGTAAACTTACTTAATTTTTTAATGCACGTGAAATAAAAAATGATGACATATAAATAGGAACGGATGGAGTACTATTTTATCAGTTTTTTTTACTTTTCTATTTTGAACTCTATCTGCATTTTATGTGAGGTAGTTTGACTCAACACAGAGTTAAAGAAAGAAAAGAAGACTTTTAACACTTGTGCTCTAAAATGAATGATACTAGAAATTTGTGTAATTATAAATTATTTCATTAAGGATAAAATTGATATTTTAAAGTTAAAATTATTACTTAATATAAAATGTGTCATTCTTTTTTAGACCGAGTAAAAGATAGAAATACTTCATTTTTTTAAACTGACTATAAGGAAAAATAAGTCATAAACTGGACAGAGAGAATATTTAATATGAGATATATAATGTATAATAATCTCTAAATAAAGATGAAAGATTTTTTTGTCCCGCACTTAATTTGAGGTATTAGATAATTATTAAATTATTTATCTCATAATTTATACTAAATAAATTTTTCCATAATATGAATTGAACATTTCAAGATTTTAAATTTTAACCGTTTCATTAGGAAACAAAGTCTTCTAAATGACAATTATAGCCCCGGAGAAAATCTCCTCTCCCTTCAAATTAAATGGAAAACAAAATATGTATTTCTCCAATATTAATACATACCCTCCCTCAACATTTTTATTTTACTTTGCTTTTATAATAAAAAATAGATTGTTATTATTATTTTTTGCACATTTTAGTGAATTAAGATAAATTTATTATTTTCTTCCATAGCTATCCTTATGTTATCACTTAATAGTTAGATAAAATAATAAAATTAATTCCTAATAAGTATTTTTAAAATAAATTATCATATCAATATGAGGCAAGTAAAATGGTGCGAGGGAGTCAATTATTTACACTTAATGTTAACCATGATAAAAATCTCGTTTTCTTTGAGGTTACGTTTTTTCCCCATGTATTTTACGGGAGAAGAAGGAAATATAATTGAGCAGCCGTTGTCATGAGGTTATCGCACTCAATTTTTCTGCTGAATCATATTATTTATTTATTAATAATGATTTAATGATAAATGATAACAATATTTGTGAATACACGTTATGTATTTTTTTTGAATTGGTATATATAAATTCATTATATTATTTACGCGTACATTTTTACACTAGATCAACTCATGTCTATTCATTTGAATTGTGACATTTTGGTGTTCACAAATCACAAGAGTTTTGTGAGAAATATATTATTTGTTTATTTTGAACCCCCTTTTTTGTTTTTGTTGTTTTCATTTTTTTTTGTATTTTGTATTTTGTCATTTGGAGCCACTTCCCTATTTCACAAAGACGTGTGACACAGGTTATAATTAGTTGGAAAACTCCATAATAATGTCCCAATCATGCCACATATTTTACGTTGTTATTGAAGAGAACTGTTTGGTTTATATAATTGATGAGAAGAAAGTAAAGAATAACATCATAATATAAACCCGGCCAAAGTGCACAAATACTTCAGGGACAACTATATAAGTCTTATCTAGCGTGCGTACAAATTAGTATGATTGAAGCTCATTCATTTTTACCAGTACTTTTAAATATAAGCTTGAATTTCAGTCACTTTTCCCCCAAATTTCAGTCATATGTTATTAATTCAATCATTTTATCTAAACTTTATCCTCTTTTTTTTGCCTTTTCCCCAAATTTCAGTCATATGTTATTAATTCAATTATTCTATCTAAACTTTATCCTTTTTTTTGCCTGAAGGTCATGTACATATGACAAAAGTTCAATTATTTGAATGCACAAATGATTTAACTTCAGTCATAAGTATCTTGAAATTTTCTTGATAAATAAACACATATTAAATAACAATGTCCAAATAAAATACTCGTCAAATTTTTACCATAAATCCAAATAACTAAAGCTCTCCTATATCTTGATAAATGAGTTTCTATTTTACTACTCAAATAATAACAAAAGAAAAGAACACACACAGAAAAAATAATCATACTCACTAATCCATTTCATTCATGAATCATTTGCCAACCCCAACCCCCAATTGTCTTTTCCATAACTTAAACCAAGAAAGAAACGTTGAAGATAACAACAAATTAAATAAATGAAGCATGGGGTTGGAAAATTTTCTCTTTGACAAGACAAAAGGGATGGGAAGAAAGTTTTTGTTGGTATTGCTAATCTAATCTTCAAAACCAAGATTAAAGATAATTAATTAACTTTAATTATTGAAAATGGATGTGACGAAAAAGAAGGAAAGAGAGAAGCCACCACCCCAAAAAATAAAAAATAAAAAATAAAATAAAAAAGTAGCTAGAAATGTGAAAGAGAGTTCTCGAATTGGTATCACCAAATAATTTGTCTTTGTTTTTGGTCCCACGATAAAGTGTCGCCTACACATTTTCTTCATCACTAATTAGTAATCCTAATTACTCCACGAGATCCCTCCCTATTTTCATGTGCTGGAAAATTGATGACATGAATCGTGATTGATGTAAATTTGTTTTCATCATTAAGAATTTTGTAAATCTCCTTACTAGTATTTGAACGATTGAATTACTATATGAAGGAAATCAATTTATTCAGAAAATAATAAATTAGAATGATTTCTAGATTTCTCTCTATTTTATAGAAAATAACTAGTAACACCCTAATTTATATTAGTATGAAATCCACTTCTTGACGTTGGAAAATATATTTCAATATAATTTTAGCTATAAATTTTATTTAGACATGAATTAGAATAAACGAACAAATACCAAATTCTAAACAAATTGGTTTGTACAACTTTGAATTGTTCTTCAACATATTTGTTTGATTTAAAAAAAGAATAATATCTTCCTAGATTTAAAAACATTTTAATCTAAAAGGTCATGTTATCCTTAATTATAATTTTTTAGTCATAAATTATTATGACAAGTTTAGAATTATAAATTTCATAAATTCTATGAAAACACGAATATTATACTATATTTAGAAATTAGAATTACAAGTTAATTTTATTATCTTATTTTAAAAAAAACAATTATGCGTTTAATCAAATTATGTTATATAAATTGAAACGATTTTTTTATTCTCACTATTTATGTACACATATTGTTAGTAAAATTAGACGATGATGAGTTGAAGCCTCATATACTTTTCTCCCACTCAACTCTTTCAAAATCTTGATTAGTAAAACACATGCACCCTTTCTTTTTTCCATCTCTTTTCTACTTTTTCTCTTTTACCCCTTTTCATTTATTTATTTATTTATTTTAAAAAAAGAATTTGTCTCAATGTATTTTGTCTAGTTTTACATTAGATGTTGGAGAATGATGACAAATATGTCTGCACCAATTCATGGAAATGTCGTTTACACGATATTGTAAAACAGTTTTGTGGGTGAAAACAATAAAGAACAAGTCTTTTGTGTAAAAGCTCATCAAATAGTCAAAAGATCACAAATTGAATCACAATGCACATGCCGCTATCCCTCTCAATTATGTCCTTTGTACAACCTCTTACCTAAGTTTTAATTAAAACAAATTGAAATCTCTTTCCTACTTTATTGAATGAATGATATGTTCGAAGTATTTGATTATCACGTCTAAAAACTTAAGTTACTAAATATATCATATTTTTACTATTTAATTATATTTTTAATACGTTTTTTTATACATGAACATGATACTTTTTCATGAGTAAAAAATATCAAAGTTCTTTTCTTTTTTTATACATAATATAATGGGTGGTGGTGAGATTTGATTACATGACCTTTATCCTTTATCTACTCTGATATATGTTAAGAAATAATTTTTGGATGTAACTCAATTCAAAAAGTTAGTTCAGGAGGATATGATTGTTCAAGTCTATATAAGGAGTCCACTCATGATTCCTTATTCATTTTCATCCGATATGATCACGTCCAGAATTGGAGATTTGATGTGTGAGCAATTTATTCTGGGATCCATCATCAATAAATATGTATTGAATATGAATCATGTGTTTGATACCGTATTGAAGTTTGCGGTCATCTCATCTAACAAAAATACTTTTAAATGAGATGATCACACTCTTCGACAGAAGTACAAGACATACGAAATAAGTGACTGATTTTTTTTTATTAACATTATAACCGTTTATTTTCGAGAGAAATGAAAATAGTGATATATGATTCCCATAAAAGTATCCTTCGAGATCTTTAAAAAGAGTAGTAGGTGATTGAATAACTTAGAAATTTGAATAAAGTACGTACCCGTGAATTTAGTTATTGAAATTTAATTATATTGTGGAGGTAGCCATTTAATGCTTCATTTAATTCTTTTTCAGGTGTATATATACTCCATTCTTTCCTAAGAGTATAAATTATTTTAGAATACTGGTTATTTTAGGGAAAAAAATAAAAAATCTCTTGATCATATTTAAATTTATTATTTCCTCGTTTTATATTAATTGTTCATTTTTCCTTTATAGTCTTTTAGAAATATTTTTATTGTTTACTTAGAAATTTATTCTTTATATATTATGTGTCCTTATCCATAATCGAAGTGTTGTAGTCTTCAAGAATAATTTCTATTAAGGATAAAATGAGAATTATTTTTTATCTTAAACTTTTAAAATAATATATGATTTTGAATAATTCTTTTTAGAAAATCATGAAAAATAATTCGAGATAAAAGGAGTATTAATACTTTAATCTTAATCTAGCCATTCCCACTCCATTTTCCTCAACCTAAATACACTTTTCCAAACTCATTAATTTTCATATATTAAGAATTATTTGGTCTAACTTGTTGAAATAGCGCCATCCCCATTCCTACCTCCACAATCTACCCACTATCAATGCCTTTCCCTCAAACCAAAAGCAATTTTCAAACCAAACTTTGTTTCCAAAGTAAATGGGATCATTCACCTATTATAATTAATCTTTGCACTTAATTATGTTTCAATCCTTTTCACCAAATTAAAGGAAATTGCTTCAAGGAAAACCCTACCACTAGTTTAAAAAAGAAGAAGAAAGGACTTTATTTTCAACACATTTGACATAGATGAGAGACCTACTATATATATAAACCAATCTTATTGATACAAAATCCATCAACTTATAAGGTGAATCAATCAATTTAATGAAAATATGAATTTATATATCTAGAAGTGGAGTATAAATAGTACTTGTGAGTTGTGAATATATAGAAGTGGAACAAGTACCTTTTTAGCTTATCTTAATTAGACAGATGGATGTAATTACCAAGCATACTAATCAATAATCTTATCCAATCTTTGAAGGATTGATGAGTAAATGGAGGTGCTTAATTAATTAACAAGTTAGGTAATGGAGTATTAGTATTGATAAGCACCATCTATTGGACAGCTCAAATGAATTATTACATAAAATTAACATCACTTGTTTTCTGATTGTTTTATAGGTGTGCTAAGTGTTGTGGCAGGTGGATGATCGATCACATCTTAATTTCTATCTCCTAATTTTTTTTCGTTTTCTCCCCAAACTTTCTCTTATATTTATAGGTAAAAAATATATCTAAAATATCTCAATTTTTTTGAGTTTAATTTTATATTTAAATTATTAGGTGTGCAAGTTTTTTACTTGATCTATCACCAAATGTTTTTCAAAACAACTGAACTATCAGTTATTCACTTTTCCTATCTGACAGTTCAAGTGTGTGGTGATGAACATTTGATGATAGTTTAGATGGAAATTCACACCTCCAATAATTCAAATATAAAACTAAAAAAAAATTAAAATACTTTAGGTTATATTTTTGACTCTTTTAACTCTTCTCATTAGAATTATAAACCAATGTGTCGTCATGACAATAAATAATCAGTATGATTAGGCCCATATGCAAATTTTCTTTTTATAATTATATCATTCTTTCTGATCTAATCAGAAAAGAAAAAGAAAATAAAAACAAATCGATTTAATTATTTTGGATCCTGTAGAAATTACTGGGGTTCGAGACAAAGTGTATGACATAATGACACATCGTGGTAAATTAAAAGATAATCAATATATTAAAAGTCCATAATAAATTAATTTAATAAGTATCTTAATTCTTAACCATAGTACTAAAAGGATAAATTCTGAAAAAGCACTCTTCCATTTGATAAGAAAAAGCTATCTCTCCACAATTTTTATTTTTGCCTATTTGATTTGTTATGTTGGAAATTTATTATTTGTATTTGCTTAATTAACATTTTTTTGTGATGAGTCAAAATTATTAACTATCTTATTAGAAATATATATATATATATGTATTTGTATGTAGCATGTAATGTTTTCAAGATACATGCAATTCATCACCTAATTTTGACCCCATGTATTCCAAAATACATTTGGACACACCAAAATATGATAAAATTAAAATGTATTCTAAATAATTAACTCGTGAACTAGTGAGATTTACTTAATTTTCCTTTCATTACCTGAGTTCTTGCACACACAAAATCATTGACCCTCTTTCGCCTTCTCCAATTTCAATGAGGTAATTAATACGAAGAATTAAGCAAGAACATACACATGATGTACATGTGGTGTGGGTCTTCTTTGTAAATTGTAGTAATTTAATTTTGCTGCAAAAAATCAAAACTTTGATGATTGCCGTTGCAAATAAAGAACCGAGGCGAATTTATATGAGTCAATTGGGATTTGGGGCACGTAAATCCATGGTGCTACAAATAGACGAAATGGTGCATCTAATCGAAAGTGAAGTAAATTCATGAGCACTCTCATGAATTTGAGTTTTATTTTAACCAAACATTTTTTTAAAACAACTTTTGAAAAAAACATAGATATGAAATAACACATTTTTTGGTCAGAAAGTAACCTATTTCTGTTAGGACCGAAAATAAGCAGGTGTAATGCGGAAGCTAGCAAAGCAAACCTCGAAAGACCACGAGCAAGAAGACAAACGAGAAACACACTTAAAGAGACAGATTTAACGTGGTTCGGTCAATCGACCTACATCCACAAAGGAGATGAGCAATCCACTATAAATATGAGAGTACAAAATATAGAGAGAAATAACCTCAACCAATTCACTCGGAATACATGGGAGGTTCA
>JAJOOO010005423.1:0-29583 GCA_029582685.1 Solanum piurae | reverse complement strand
TATGTTAGTTATTATGTATTAGAATTATTTGAATCATGATTTCTAGTTTATTAGCACACTGGAAACAGGGAGAAAACTTCTATACTATGCCATCCTAATGTTGAAACCGGTAGGCAAGGAAAGCCGTTTAGGGGAGTAAACAAAGTTAAGGCGCTGATAAGAAGAAAGTATCCGCTAAAGTACGATGCTAGTAGTGACCGGAAAAAATGATAAATAAATAATCTAGTTCATAATGATCTAATATGAATTTAATCAATTATGAATATGATAGGAAGGAATAATTGAAAATAAAAAACCTGCATAACAACGAACATGACAACATATATGCATGATGAAATGATAAAAAACTATGAAACTTTAATCCTATATATACTTAAAGGTATAGAGATAATTGAATTACAAAGAATCATATGGGGAAAAATATTTAATAATGAATTAGAAGATATACTAAACCAAGAATGGTATGAAATAGACCTACATGATTTAGACCTCGAAAGAATAGAATGGTACGATTTAGAAATAAATTCAGTTTAAAACGAATTACGAATATTTACAATATTGGATAAAAGTTATGGAAGATATAAAACTATTAGAACAATTAATAGAAAATAATTTATATATGTACTGGAGAACCCAAGATATGGTATATCTAGAATACATCATAAATAATATAAAAGAAATATCAAGGTTAAAACCCTTAGCTAAAGAATATTATAACAAAACCTTTAGCCAGACCTAAGATGAATTCCACACCGAAAAATGCTCAAGGTTAAAACCCTTAGCTAAAGAATCTTATAGCAAAACCTTTAGCCAGACCTAAGATGAATTCCCACCGAAAAATTTAGGGTTTAGGGTTAGGTCTTAAGATGAAGGGTTTAGGATTTAGGGTTAGAGTTTAGGGTTTAGGGTTTAACATATAGGAATTAGGGTTTAGGGTTTAGGAATTAAGAATTAGGATTTAGGGTTTAGGCTTTAGAGTTTAGGGTTTAGCATTTAGGGTTTTGGGTTTTAAGTTTTGGGTTTAGGGTTTATGGTTTAAGTTTAGCCTTTATGGTTTAGGGTTAGTGTTTATGCTTTATGGTTTTGAGTTTAGGGTTTAGAGTTTAGGGATTAGAGTTTAGTGTTTAGAGTTTTGGGTTTAGGGTTAAGGGTTTAGGGTTTAGGGTTAGGGCTTAGGGTTTATGGTTAAGGGTTTAGGGTTTAGGTTTTAGGGTTTAGGTTTTAGGATTTAGGGTTTAGGGTTTATGGTTAGGGTTTAGAAATTAGTTTTTAGGGTTTAGGGTTTAGTGTTTAGCATTTAGGATTTTGGGTTTATGGTTTAAGTTTAGGGTTCAGGGTTAAGGGTTATGGTTTAGTGTTTAAGATTTAGGGTTAAAGGTTTGGGGTTGAGGGTTTAGATTATAGGGTTTAATGTTTAGGGTTTAGAGTTTAGGGTTTAGGATTTAGTGTTTAGGATTTAGGGTTTAGGTTTTAGTGTTAGGGCTTAAGGTTTAGGTTTTAGTGTTTAGGATTTAAGATTTAGGGTTTAGGGTTTAGGATTTAGGGTTTAGGGTTAGGGCTTAGGGTTTATGGTTAAGGGTTTAGAGTTTAGGGTTTAGGGTTTAGGGTTTAGGAATTAGGGTTTAGGGTTTAGGTTTTAGGGTTTTGGGTTTAGAATTTAGGGTTTTGGGTTTATGGTTTAAGTTTAGGGTTTAGGGTTTAGGGTTTAGAGTTTAGGGTTTAGAGTTTAGTGTTTAGAGTTTAGGGTTTAGGGTTAAAGGTTTATGGTTAGGGATTACGGTTTATGATTAAGGGTTTAAGTTTTAGGATTTAAGGTTTAGGGTTAGTGTTTTGGAATTAGGGTTTAGGGTTTAGCGTTTAGGTTCTAGCATGTATAGGGTTTATGTATAGGGTTTGTGGTTAGGGTTTATAGTTTAGGGTTTAGAATTTAGGGTTTAGGGTTTAGGGTTAGGCTTCAGGGTTCAGGGTTTAAAGTTTAGGGTTTTTGATTTAGGGTTTAGGATTTAGAGTTTAGGTTTAGGGTTTAGAGTTTAGGGTTTAGGGTTTAGTGTTTAGGGTTTAGGGTTTTGGGTTTAGGGTTTAGGGTCTAACATTTAGGGTTTAGGGTTTATGGTTTATGGTTTTAGGGTTAGCATTTAGGGTTTTGGGTTTAGTGTTTGATGTTTATAGTTTAATTTTAGGGTTTAGGGTTTACTGTTTATAGTTTAGGGTTTAGGATTTAGAGTTTAGTGTTTAGAGTTTAGGGTTTAGGGTTAAGGGTTTAGCGTTAGGGCTTAGGGTTTATGGTTTGGAGTTTAGGGTTTAGGTTTTAGGGTTTAGGGTTTAGGGTTTTGGGTTTAGGGTTTAGGGTTAGGGTTTAGGAATTAGGGTTTAGGGTTTAGGTTTAGGTTTAGGGTTTAGGGTTTAGCATGTAGGGTTTAGGGTTTATGGTTTATGGTTTATGTTTAGTGTTCAGGGTTTAGGGTTAGGATTTATGGTTTAGGGTTGATGATTTAGGGTTTAGGATTTAGGGTTAGGGCTTAGGGCTTATGGTTAAGGGTTTAGGGTTTACGTTTTAGGATTTAAGGATTAGGGTTTATGGTTTAAATTTAGTGTTCAAGGTTTAGGGCTTATGGTTTAGAGTATAGGGTTTAGTGTTTAGGGTTTAGAGATTAGTGTTTAGGGTTAAGGCTTAAGGTTTATGGTTAAGGGTTTAGGGTTTAGAGTTTAGGGTTTAGGGTTTAGGGTTTAGGATTTAGGGCTTAGGGTTTAGTGTTTAGGGTTTAGGGTTTAGGAATTAGGGTTTAGGGTTTATGGTTTAGAGTTTAGGGTTTAGCATTTAGCATTTAGGGTTTAGGGTATATGGTTTAGAATTTAGGGTTTATGGTTTAGGGTTAGAGTTCTGGGTTCAGAGTTTAGGGTTTAGGGTTTATGGTTTAGGGTTTAGGACTTAGGGTTTAGGGTTTAGAGTTCAGTGGTTAGGATTTTGTGTTTAGGGTTTAGGGTTTAGAGCTTAGGGTTTATGGTTAAGGTTTTAGGGTTTAGGGTTTAGGGTTAAGGATTTAGGGTTTAGTGTTTAGGGTTTAGTGTTTATGGTTTAGGGTGTAGGATTTAGTGTTGAGGGTTTAGGGTTAAGGGTTTAGGCCTAGGGCTTAGTGTTTATGGTTAAGGATTTGTGGTTTAGGTTTTAGGGTTTAGATTTTAGCGTTTAGGGGTTAGGGTTTAGAGTTAGGGTTTAGGAAATACGGTTTAGGTTTTAGGGTTTAAGGTTTAGGATGTAGGGTTTATGGTTTATGTTTAGTGTTCAGGGTTTAGGGTTAGGATTTATGGTTTAGGGTTTAGTATTTAGGGCTTAGGGTTTCGAGTTAGGGCTTAGGGCTTATGGTTAAGGGTATAGGGTTTAGGTTTTAGGATTTAGGGATTAGGGTTTATGGTTTAAGTTTACGGTTCAGGGTTTAGGGCTTATGGTTTAGAGTATAAGGTTTAGTGTTTAGGGTTTAGAGATTAGTGTTTAGTGTTTAGGGTTTAGGGTTAAGGCTTAGGGTTTATGGTTAAGGGTTTAGGTTTTAGGATTTAGGGCTTAGGGTTTAGTGTTTAGAGTTTAGGGTTTAGGAATTAGGGTTTAGGGTTTATGGTTTAGAGTTTAGGGTTTAGCATTTAGTATTTAGGGTTTAGGGTATATGGTTTAGAATTTAGGATTTATTGTTTAGGGTTAGGGTTCAGGGTTCAGGGTTTAGAGTTTATGGTTTATGGTTTATGGTTTAGGGTTTAGGACTTAGGGTTTAGGGTTTAGAGTTTAGTGGTTAGGGTTTAGTGTTTAGGGTTGAGGGTTTAGGGTTTAGGGCTTAGGTTTTATGGTTAAGATTTTAGGGTTTAGGGTTAAAGATTTATTGTTTAGTGTTTAGGGTTTAGGGTTTAGGGTTAAAGATTTAGTGTTTAGTGTTTAGGGTTTAGGGTTTAGGGTTTAGGGTTTAATGTTGAGGGTTTAGGGTTTAGGGTTTAAGGTTAAGGGTTTAGGATTTAAGGTTTAGGATTTAAGGTTTAGGGTTTGGGTTTAGGGTGTAGGGTTTAGGATTTAGGGTTATGATTTAGGGTTAAGGGTTTAACATTTAGGAATTAGGGTTTAGCGTTTAGGGTTTAGGGTTTAGTATTTAGAGTTTAGGGTTTATGGGTTATGTTTAGAGTTTAGTGTTTAGGGTTAAAGGTTTATAGGGTTTAGTGTTTAGGGTTTAGGGTTTAGGGTTTAGGGTTTAGGGTTTAAGGTTTAGGTTTTACGGTTTAGGGTTTAGGGTTTAGGGTTTAGGGTTTACATTTTAGGGTTTATGGTTTAGTGTTTAAGGTTTAGGGTTTAGGGTTAATAGTTTAGGGTTGAGGGATTAAATTTTAGAGTTTAGGGTGTAGGGTTTAAGGTTAAGTAATACAGGGTTTAGCGTTTAGGTTTTTGGGTATAGGTTTAAGGTTCAGGGTTTATGTATTAGGATTTATGGTTTAGAATTTTAGGTTTAGAGTTTAGGGTTGACGGTTTAGGGTTTAGAGTTTAAGGGTTACGGGTTATGATTAAGGTATTAGGGTTGAGAATTTTTTTTATTTTATTATTATTATTATTATTTTAACGACCCTTGGGGGGGGTCAGGGGCTTAGCAACACCCCCAGGCCTTAACATAAATAAAATCAAAACAATTACAAGGAGGGGGACATAAACCTAACCTCTGATCCTATGTTGGTTCAAGAGTCGACCTACCTACTAAGGTTAGTCAACTCATCCCCATACTAGAAAGGTAAACCTAGAGCTAAGAACCTAAGGGTTTAGAGTTTATGACTTAGAGTTTAGTTTTAAGGGTTAAGGGTTAAGGGTTTAAGGTTTAGGGTTTAGGGTTTAGGGTTTAGGGTTTAGGATTTAGCATTTAGGATTAGGGCTTACTATTTAGGGTTTAGGATTTAGGGTTTAGGGTTTATAGTTTAGTGTTTAGGGTTTAGGGTTTAGAGTTTAGGGTTTAGGGTTTAGGGCTTAGGGTTTAGTTTTAGGATTTAGGGTTTAGTGTTTAGGGTTTAGGGTTTAGGGTTTAAATTTGAGGATTGAGATTTTAGGGTTTAGGATTTAGGATTAAGGGTTTAGGATTTAAGATTTAGGATTTATGGTTAAGGGTTAGGTCTTAAGATGAAGGGTTTAGAATTTAGGGTTATAGTTTAGGGTTTAGGGTTTAATATATCGGAATTAGGGTTTTGGGTTTAGGAATTAAGTATTAGGATTTAGGGTTTAGGTTTTAGAGTTTAGTGTTTACCATTTTGGGTTTTGGGTTTTGGGTTTTGGTATAGGGTTTATGGTTTAAGTTTAGCCTTTATGGTTTAGGGTTAGTGTTTATGCTTTATGGTTTTGAGTTTAGGGTTTAGAGTTTGGGGATTAGAGTTTACTGTTTAGAGTTTTGGGTTTAGGGTTAAGGGTTTAGGGTTTAGGTTTTAGGGTTTAGGTTTTAGGATTTACGGTTTAGGGTTTATTTTTAGGGTTTAGAAATTAGTGTTTAGGGTTTAGGGTTTAGGATTTTGGGTTTATGGTTTAAGTTTAGTGTTTAGGATTCAGGGTTAAGGGTTATGGTTTGGGGTTTAAGATTTAGGGTTTAGGGTTTAGGGTTGAGGGTTTAGAGTATAGGGTTTAATGTTTAGGGTTTAGAGTTTAGGGTTTAGGATTTATTGTTTAGGGTTTTGGGTTTAGGGTTTAGGGTTTAGGGTTTAGAGTTTAGGGTTAGGTTTTAAGGTTTAGGTTTTAGTGTTTAGGATTTAAGATTTAGGGTTTAGGGTTTAGGATTTAGGGTTTAGGGTTAGGGCTTAGGGTTTATGGTTAAGGGTTTAGAGTTTAGGGTTTAGGGTTTAGGGTTTAGAGTTTAGGAATTAGGGTTTAGGGTCTAGGTTTTAGGGTTTTGGATTTAGCATTTAGGGTTTTGGGTTTATGGTTTAAGTTTAGGGTTTAGGGTTAGGGTTTAGGGTTTAGGGTTTAGAGTTTAGGGTTTAGGGTTTAGAGTTTAGTGTTTAGAGTTTAGGGTTTAGGGTTAAAGGTTTATGGTTAGGGATTACGGTTTATGATTAAGGGTTTAAGTTTTAGAATTTAGGGTTTAGGGTCTAGGGTTTAGGGTTAGTGTTTAGGAATTAGGGTTTAGGGTTTAGCGTTTAGGTTCTAGCATGTATAGAGTTTATGTATAAGGTTTATGGTTAGGGTTTATAGTTTAGGGTTTAGGGTTTAGGGTTAATAGTTTAGGGTTGAGGGATTAAATTTTAGATTTTAGAGTTTAGGGTGTAGGGTTTAAGGTTAAGTAGTACAGGGTTTAGCGTTTAGTTTTTTGGGTATAGGTTTAAGGTTTAGGGTTTATGTATTAGGATTTATGGTTTAGAATTTTAGGTTTAGAGTTTAGGGTTTAGGGTTTAGGGTTTAGAGTTTAAGGGTTACGGGTTTTGATTAAGGTATTAGGGTTGAGATTTTTTTTTTTTTTTTTTATTATTATTATTTTAACGACCCTTGGGGGGGGTCAGGGGTTTAGCAACACCCCCAGGCCTTAACATAAATAAAATCAAAACAGTTACAAGGAGGGGGACATAAACCTAACCTCTGATCCTATGTTGGTTCAAGAGTCGACCTACCTACTAAGGTTAGTCAACTCATCCCCATACTAGAAAGGTAAACCTAGAGCTAAGAACCTAAGGGTTTAGAGTTTATGACTTAGGGTTTAGTTTTAAGGGTTAAGGGTTAAGGGTTTAAGGTTTAGAGTTTAGGGTCTAGGGTTTAGGGTTTAGGCTTTAGGATTTAGCATTTAGGATTAGGGCTTACTGTTTAGGGTTCACGATTTAGGGTTTAGGGTTTAGAGTTTAGGGTTTAGGGTTTAGGGCTTAGGGTTTATGGTTAAGGTTTTAGGGTTTAGTTTTAGGATTTAGGGTTTAGTGTTTAGGGTTTAAATTTGAGGGTTGAGATTTTAGGGTTTAGGGTTTAGGATTAAGGGTCTAGGATTTAAGGTTTAGGATTTAGGGTTAAGGGTTAGGTCTTAAGATGAAGGGTTTAGGATTTAGGGTTATAGTTTAGGGTTTAGGGTTTAACATATAGGAATTAGGGTTTTGGGTTTAGGAATTAAGAATTAGGATTTAGGGTTTAGGTTTTAGAGTTTAGGGTTTACCATTTAGGGTTTTGGGTTTAGGGTTTATGGTTTAAGTTTAGGCTTTATGGTTTAGGGTTAGTGTTTATGCTTTATGGTTTTGAGTTTAGGGTTTAGAGTTTAGGGATTAGAGTTCACTGTTTAGAGTTTTGGGTTTAGGGTTAGGGATTAGGGTTTATAGTTAAGGGTTTAGGGTTTAGGTTTTAGGGTTTAGGTTTTAGGATTTAGGATTTAGGGTTTATTTTTAGGGTTTAGAAATTAGTGTTTAGGGTTTAGGGTTTAGCATTTAGGATTTTGGGTTTAAGGTTTAAGTTTAGGGTTCAGGGTTCAGGATTAAGGGTTATGGTTTGGGGTTTAAGATTTAGGGTTTAGGGTTTAGGGTTGAGCATTTAGAATATAGGGTTTAATGTTTAGGGTTTAGGATTTTGTGTTTAGGGTTTAGGGTTTAGTGTTAGGTCTTAAGGTTTAGGTTTTAGTGTTTAGGATTTAAGATTTAGGGTTTAGGGTTTAGGATTTAGGGTTTAGAGTTAGGGCTTAGGGTTTATGGTTAAGGGTTTAGAGTTTAGGGTTTAGGGTTTAGGGTTCAGGGTTTAGGGTTTAGAAATTAGGGTTTAGGGTCTAGATTTTAGGGTTTTGGATTTAGCATTTAGGGTTTTGTGTTTATGGTTTAGGGTTAGGGTTTAGGGTTAGGGTTTAGGGTTTAGGGTTTAGAGTTTAGGGTTTAGGGTTTAGGGTTTAGTGTTTAGAGTTTAGGGTTTAGGGTTAAAGGTTTATAGTTAGGGATTACGGTTTATGATTAAGGGTTTAATTTTTAGGATTTAGGGCTTAGGGTTAGTGTTTATGAATTAGGGTTTAGGGTTTAGCTTTTAGGTTCTAGCATGTATAGGGTTTATGTATAGGGTTTATGGTTAGGGTTTATAGTTTAAGGTTTAGAGTTTAGGGTTTAGGGTTTAGGGTTAGGCTTCAGGGTTTAAAATTTAGGGTTTTTGATTTAGGGTTTAGGATTTAGCGTTTTGATTTAGGGTTTAGAGTTTAGGGTTTAGGGTTTAGGGTTTAGGGTTTTGGGTTTAGGGTTTACGGTCTAACACTTAGGGTTTAGGGTTTAGGGTTTATGGTTTTAGGGTTAGGATTTTAGGATTTTGGGTTTAGTGTTTGATGTTTATAGTTTAAGTTTAGGGTTTAGGGTTTAGGGTTAGTGTTTAGGGTTTACGGTTTATAATTTAAGGTTTAGGGTTTAGGGTTTAGTGTTTAGAGTTTAGGGTTTAGGGTTTAGGGTTAAGGGTTTAGGGTTAGGGCTTAGGGTTTATGGTTTAGAGTTTAGGGTTTAGGTTTTAGGGTTTAGGGTTTAGGAATTAGGGTTTAAGGTTTAGGGTTTAGTATGTAAGGTTTATGGTTTATGTTTAGTGTTCAGGGTTTAGGATTAGGATTTATGGTTTAGGGTAGAGGATTTAGGGCTTATGGTTTAGGGTTAGGGCTTAGGGCTTATGGTTAAGGGTTTAGGGTTTAGGGTTTAGGATTTAGAGATTAGGGTTTATGGTTTAAATTTAGTGTTCAAGGTTTAGGGCTTATGGTTTAGAGTTTAGGGTTTAGTGTTTAGGTTTTAGAGATTAGTGTTTAGGGTTTAGGGTTTAGGGTTAAGTATTAGGGTTTATGGTTAAGGGTTTAGGGTTTAGGGTTTAGGGTTTAGGATTTAGGGCTTAGGGTTTAGTGTGTAGGGCTTAGGGTTTAGGAATTAGGGTTTAGGGTTTATGGTTTAGAGTTTAGGGTTTAGCATTTAGCATTTAGGGGTTAGGGTGTATGGTTTAGAATTTAGGGTTTATGGTTTAGGGTTAGTGTTCAGGGTTCAGTGTTTAGAGTTTAGGGTTTAGGGTTTAGGGTTTAGGACTTAGTGTTTAGGGTTTAGAGTTTAGTGGTTAGGGTTTTGTGTTTAGGGTTTAGGGTTTAGGGTTTAGAGCTTAGGGTTTATGGTTAAGGTTTTAGGGTTTAGGGTTTAGGGTTTAGGGTTAAGGATTTAGGGTTTAGGGTTTAGGGTTTAGGGTTTAGTGTTTAGTGTTTAGGGTTTAGGGTTTAGGGTTGAGGATTTAGGGTTTAGGGTTTAGGGATAAGAGTTTAGGATTTAAGGTTTAGGGTTAGGGCTTAGGGTGTAGGGTTTAGGATTTAGGGTTAAGGGTTTAACATTTAGGAATTAGGGTTTAGGCTTTAGGGTTTAGTATTTACGGTTTAGGGTTTATGGTTTGAGTTTAGATTTTAGGGTTTAGGGTTTAGGGTTAGGGTTTAGGGTTAAGGGTTTATAGGGTTTAGGGTTTAGGGTTTAGGGTTTAGGGTTTAAGCTTTAGGTTTAACGATTTAGGGTTTAGGGTTTAGGGTTTAGGGTTTACAATTTAGGGTTTATGGTTTAGTGTTTAGGGTTTAGGGTTAAGAGTTTAGGGTTGAGGTATTAAATTTTTGATTTTAGAGTTTAGGGTGTAGGGTTTAGGGTTTAGGAATTAAGGTTTAGGGTTTAGGTTTAAGGTTTATGATTTATGGTTTCAGGTTTTAGGTTTAGGGTTTAGGGTTTAGGGTTTAGGAGTTAGGGTTTAGTGTTTTGGGTTTATGGTTTAAGTTTAGGGTTCAGGGTTAGTGTTTAGGGTTTACAGTTTACGGTTTAAAGTTTTTTGTTTAGGGTTTAGGATTTAGAGTTTAGTGTTTAGAGTTTAGGGTTTACGGTTAAGGGTTTATGGTTAGGGATTGGGATTTGTGGTTAAGGGTTTAGGTTTAAGGATATAGGGTTTACGGTTTAGGGTTAGTCTTTAGGAATTAGGGTTTAGGGTTTAGGGTTTTGATTCTAGCATTTAGGGTTTAGGGTTTATGGTTTAAGTTTAGGGTTCAGGGTTTAGGTTTAGGGTTTATAGTTTAGGGTTTACGGTTTAGGGTTAGGCCTTAAAGTTCAGGGTTTATAGTTTAGGGCTTTTGATTTACGGTTTAGTATTTAGGGTTTAGGTTTAGAGTTTAGTGTTTAGGGTTTAGGGTTTAGGGTTTAGGGTTTAGGGTTTAGGGCTTAGGGTTTATGGTTAAGGCTTTAAGGTTTAGGTTTTAGGATTTACATTTTAGTGTTTAGAGTTTAGGGTTTAGGGTTTAAGTTTGAGGGTTGAGGGTTTATGGTTTATGGTTTAGGGTTTATGGTTGAGGGTTTAGGATTTAAGGTTTAGGGTTTAGGGTTTGGGCTTAGGGTTAAAGGTTTAGTATTTAGGGTTAAGGATTTAACATTTAGGAGTTAGGATTTAGGGTTTAAGAATTAGGATTTAGGGTTTAGGTTTTATGGTATAGGTTTTTGCATTTAGGGTTTTGGGTTTAGGGTTTGTGCTTTAAGTTTAGGGTATATTGTTTAGGGTTAGGGTTTAGGGTTTATGGTTTATAGTTTAGGGTTTAGAGTTTAGGGATTAGAGTTTAGTGTTTAGAGTTTAGGTTTATGGTTTAGGTTTTAGGGTTTATCGTTTAGGTTTTAGGGTTTAGGTATTACGATATAGGGTATAGGGTTTAGGGTTAGGGTTTAAGAACTAAGGTTAAGGGTTTAGGGTTTAGGGTTTAGCGTTTAGGGTTTAGAATTTAGGGTTTAGGGTTTAGGGTTTATGGTTTAAGTTTAGGGTTCAGGGTTTAGGGTTAGGGTTTAGGGTTTAGGATTTAGGGTTCAGGGTTTGGGGTTTGGGGTTTAGGGTTTAGGGTTTAGGGTTTAGAGTATAGGGTTTAGTGTTTAGGGTTTAGTTTTTAGGGTTTTGGGTTTAAGGTTTGGGGTTTAGGGTTTAGGGTTTACGATTTAGGGTTAAGAATTAGGACTTAGGGTTTAGGGTTAGGGCTTAGGGTTTAGGTTTTGGGTTTAGGATTTAGGATTTAAAATTTAGGGTGTAGGGTTTAGGGTTTAGTAATTAGGGTTTGCGATTAATGTTTTAGGGTTTAGTTTTAGGATTTAGGGTTTAGGATTTAAGTTTGAGGGTTGAGGTTTTAGGGTTTAGGGTTTAGGATTAAGGGTTTAGGATTTAAGGTTTGAGATTTAGGGTTTTGGGTTAGGGCTTAGGGTGAAGAGTTTAGGATTTAGGGTTAAAGTTTAAGGTTTAGGGTTTAACATTTAGGAATTAGGGTTTAGGGTTTAGGGTTTAAGATTTAGGGTTTAGGGTTTAGATTTTTTGGTTTTAGGGTTTTGTGTTTTGGGTTAAAGGTTTATGGTTTAATGTAAGGGTTTACGGTTTTGGGTTAGGGTTTAGGGTTTATGGTTTAGAGTTTAAAGATTAGAGTTTAGTGTTTCGAGTTTTGGGTTTAGGGTTAAGGGTTTAGGGTTAATACTTAGGGTTTATGGTTAAGGGTATATGGTATAGATTTTATGATTTAGGGTTTAGGGTTTAGATTGATGGTTTAGGAATTATGGTTTAGGGTTTAGAGTTTAGCATTAGGGTTTGACTTTTAGGGTTTTGGGTTTATGGTTTAAGTTTAGGGTTAAGGGTTTAGGATTAGGGTTATGGTTTAAGATTTAGAGTTTAGGGTTTAGGGTTGAGGGTTTAGAGTATAGGGCTTAGAGTTTAGGGTTTACAGTTTAGGGTTTAGGGTTAGGGCTTAAGTTTTAGGTTTTAGTGTTTAGTATTTAAGATTTAGGGTTTAGGGTTTAGGATTTAGGGTTTAGGGTTAGGGCTTAGGGTTTATGGTTGAGGGTTTAGGGTTTAGGGTTTAGGGTTTAGTGTTTAGGTTTTAGGATTTAGGGTTTAGGATTTAGGGTTTATGATTTAGGGTTTAGGGTTTAGGGTTTAGAGTTTAGTATTTAGGGTTTAGGGTTAGGGCTTAAGGTTTAGGTTTTAGGGTTTAGGATTTAAGATTTAGTGTTTAGGGTTTAGGATTTAGGGTTTAGGTTTAGGGCTTAGGGTTTATGGTTAACGGTTTAGGGTTTAGGTTTTAGTGTTTAGATTTTAGGATTTAGGGTTTAGGGTTTAGGGTTTAGGGTTTAGTGTTTAGGAATTAGGGTTTAGAGTTTAGGTGTTAGGTTTTTGGGTTTAGCATTTAGGGTTTTGGGTTTATGGTTTAAGTTTAGGGTTCAGGGTTAGTGTTTAGGGTTTACGGTATAGAGTTTAGGGCTTAGGGTTTAGAGTTTAGTGTTTAGAGTTTAGGGTTTAGGGTTAAGGGTTTATGGTTAGTGATTAGGGTTTATGGTTAAGCGTTTTTTTTATTTTTATTTGAACGACCCTTGAAGGGGTCAGAGGCTTAAAAACACCCCAGGCATTAACATTAAAAAAGCAAAAAAGTACAAGGAGGGGGACATAAACCTTACCTCTGATCCTAAGGTGGTTCTGAGTACTCTTTCCTACTAAGGAAAAACCTCTCATCCCCTTACAATAAAAGGAAACAAGAAAATCCTATAGAGAGGAGTCCTCTCTATACAATAATATAGTAAAGAATAAACAAGGGAGACTCTTCCCTTACATCATAAGAAGAAAGATAAATAAGGTCTAAGGTGAGCTAAAGCTTCCAATAGCCAAAGTGTTAAGGACTTGAAGGCAAGATCTTTCTTATTCAAAGGAAAGGATTTACGGAGGTCGCTTGATTCTCTTTAATTTCTTTCTTCTGAAATGTGATATCCCCATTCTTTCCAATAGAAAGCTTCCTTTCACTACTGCTGGAAGTTGCTGGACAGTGTAATAGTGCTGCACTATATCGGTTTTGTGGCTTATTTTGGAGAGGAAATTTGTTGTGGAGTTAGCTTCCCTGAAGGTATGTTGACAACTGAAAAAATCCAGCTGCCTGGTATAGTTAATAAGCTCCTGAATTGATTGTTGCAGCTGCCAGGGGGGTTTCGCAGTGAGTTGTAGCCATTTCATAAGTAGTTTTGAATCCACCTCTAGCAATATTCTCTTGTAGCCATGTTGTAAACACTACTCAATACCATGTGAGGCTGCTAGAGTCTCGGTCTGGTTGTTGGAGCCATTCCCAAATGGTATAGAGAAAGCATACACTAGCTCACCCCTATGATCTCTCAAGATTTCCCCTCCTCCTATCTTGCCCGGGTTGTTGAGCGCACTACCATCAGTATTGAGTTTTAAGCTATTCTGAGGAGATTTTTCCCAACTAGTTTCCAAAATTCTGATGTCCTGTTTGCACAACTCAATAATCTTGATCATTTCATGCCAAGTAGCAGGCCACTGAATATAGGAGTAAGCTGTGGTAATCAAGTGATAGATATCTTTGGTAATGAGGAATTTAACTCGAGTAATACTTGACTTTTTGCCCCAATAATTTGCAGCACACCTGTTCTTCCACAGATTCCAACACACGATAATAGGGACTGCTTGTAAAATCAATTTGTGCACATCATTTTTATTCTCCATCCCCCACCAGCTATATAAAATGTCCCTTATATATGTTTGCTTGTGATAAACACCACGAGGAGCCGCAAACCATTCCCAAATGTATTTAGCAAAATCACCATTCACAAAAATGTGATTAATGTCATCCCTCCCAGGTCGTCTACAGCAGGAGCAGTTAACAGGAGAAGATCCAAATGTAGTGATCTTTTCATTTGTGGGGAGTTTGTATCTCAAAGCCCTACAGACGAGAAAGGATATTTTGAATGGTACGTGTTTGTGCCATATGGAAGAGTTAATTTTGTTGCTGTCTTTTTTCTGTCTGCAGATCTGCCAGGCTGTTGTACATGAGAAGTCACCATTATCAGTCGGTTTCCACACTGCCTCATCTAGAATCCCTGGCTGGAAATGAAATTTGTAACTCAAATTTTTTGGGATCAAATGGGGGGGAGGGCTTCCTGTCTTAACAGTGACTCATTCCAATGCCCATTTTGCAGAAAATATGAAACAGTAGTGTTGTTGAGGCTGCTAATGGTGCCATCATGTTGTGCAAGTTGCCTTTCACCCAACCAGTCGTCCCACCAAAATAAGTTGTTTCCAGAATGTACCCTCCAATTGATATGAGGTTCAATGATAGTCTTGTTCTTCATCATATATTTCCAAACAAGAGATTGCCCTGTATCCCATTTTTTGGCAATGGGATTAGGTCTCTGACAATATTTAGCCCTCAAAAATTGGCTCCAAAGAGAATTTTTGGTTCTAAAGTTCCACCATTGCTTGATTTGAAGAGCTTTGCAAGTATCCTCCAATTTCCTAACTCCAATGCCCCCTTCCTCATAAGGGTAACTTAAGGTTTCCCAAGAAGCCCAATGATACTTTTTCTTCTCCTTATCCCACTCCCAAAAGAAATCTGCAGTGATTCTCTTAATGTAGTTGAGAGTTGTTTTAGGAGGAGAAATAGATGCCATGTTGTGCATAGAAATAGATTGTAATACATGCTTAATCAAGGTAATCCTTCCTCCAAAACTCAGGATCCTTGTTTGCTAGCCACTGATTCTCTTCACCACTTTTGCCACCAACTCTGAATAATAAATGATTCTCTGGCCTCCAATATATAATGGGCAGCCCAAATATGAGATAGGGCTGGCCTTCTGATAAAAACCAGAGATATATTTTACCATGTCAATAATTTCCGTAGGTGTGTTAGTGGGTACCATGAAGTGACTCTTTTCTTTGTTAATGCTTTGATCAGAAACAACCTCATAGGTACTAAGAGTTTTCATGATGAGCTGCAAGGAACTTCTAGTGGCAGAAGTAAATATAATTACATCATCAGCAAAACATAAATGATTAATTTGAGGACCTCTAGTCTTCATATGGAAACCTTTATAATTCTGGTCTTGATGTAGAAGATTCAACATCCTGGATAAGACCTCAACACCTAAAATAAATAGGGCAGGGGATAGAGGGTCCCCTTGTTTGAGGCCTCTAGTTGAATGAAAAAACCCGTGTCTGGACCCATTCACAATAACTGAATACCAATTGTTACTCATGGTTCTCCAAACTATATCAATAAAGACCTCTCCAAAACCCATAGTCCTCATAGCAATACAAGTGAAGGCCCAAGACACTCTATCATAGGCCTTGGCCATATCCAGTTTAATCACAACATTATCCCCTTCCTGAGGTTTTTTAATGTAGTGAGTGATTTCCTGGGCCAACATGATGTTTTCTGAGATGCTTCTCCCTTTGACAAAACCTGATTGGTTTTCTGAAATAAGATTTAGGAAGAATAGGGGCTAATCTTAAACAGAGAATCTTGGAAATGATTTTATTAGTAAATTTGCTTAAACTGATAGGCCTGAATTCACTGAAGTTGTTAGGATGTTCAGTCTTTGGAAGGAGAACTAGGCAAGCATGAGACCTAAATTTAGGCATTATGTGCCCACTGAAATAGGATTGAATAGCTAGGAGCAGATCAGCCTTTACAATTTCCCAGCAGCTTTGGTAGAATTTACCTACAAACCCATCTTGACCAGATGCAGAGTTAGGGTTCATTGCAAATACAGTATTTCTAACCTCCTCCATACTAACCATCTCCTGAAGGACTTGATTTTTCTGATCAGTAACTTGTCTTGGTAAGCACTGAAGAATATGGTCAGCTATTCTGTCTTCTTTTCCAGGAATTTTTTTTTTAAAATATTTGTTGGCTGCTTGACCAATTTCCTTGTCTCCTTGGACCCAAAGACCACTGTCATCACTAATTTTATGAATAAATAATCTTCTCCTTCTTCCCCTCATGATTGCATGAAAATATTTTGAGTTAGCATCACCTTCCTTAAACCATTGAAGTTGAGTCTTTTGTTTAAGGATAGATGATTCCAACTTAAGATATTTTATGTAATTAGCATTGGCATAATGAAGCTTGGTTCTGTTGGCCTCAGAATTATTTGTAATAATATCCTCCTCTGCTGCTTTAACATGTTCCTCGAAGCTTCTGACAGCACTGAAGATATCCCCAAACTCTTTCCTGGACCAAGCACTAAGAGTGGTAGCAAGTCTCTTCATTTTTTGATGTAGTCTCCACATAGGGTTTCCATGCACCTCTCTATTCTAACATTCCTCTATTGTTTTCATAAATGAATCATTGTCAGTCCAACAATGAAGGAATTTGAAATATTTAATGTGTTGTTCCACTTTGGCCGTGAGCTCCATAAGCAGTGGTGTATGGTTAGATCCTACTGAAGGTAAATGGTTTATGGTAGTCTGAGGCATCACCTCAAGCCATTTGTCATTAACCATGGCTATATCAAGCCTTTTCCAAACCCTTGCTTCCTCAGCCCTTTGATTACACATGTGAAGTGTTGACCACTATAGCCAATATCAATCAAACCACAAGTCTCAATCACACTCATAAAGTCAAAACTTTTGTTCATATTATAAGGTAGCCCCCCTAACTTTTCTTCTGTAGAAGTAATCACATTAAAATCAACAATAGTGCACCAAGGTTCCTCCTTAATAGAATAGTGAATCAGTTTATCCCACAGAGGTCTTCGAAGATGCTCCTTGCATTTTGCATAAATAAAAGTAATGATGAATTTTTCACTGCATTCCACATGATTTAACTCACAAGTAATATGTTGATCCTCAGCTTCCAAAAAGTGCATGTTATATCAGTGTTCCAGAAAATCCAAATTTTTCCATTGTTATTGTAATGAGCTTGGTCCATATTCAATTGACTTTTGTAGGTGTTAATGTGAACATTATCATCAAATGGTTCAAAAATTGCTATCAAAGTGATATTGTGTAGCTTCTTGAAAGTTTGAAGTCTTTCAAGAGATCCTTGGGATTTGACCTCGCAATCTAGCAAAGAACTCTGATCATCAAAAACCTCTACTTCTAGACCTGGTGTTGGGTCTGCTTGAATTAGCAGATGTGTTGGTATTAGCTTGCTTGGAGTTTTGTGTATCTCTAGGAGATAGCCCTTATTGATTTGTCACTTCTTGGATCTCTTGTTGAAACATTGTAGACCCAAATGCCTTAATAAGCTGCCTGCTTGTCTCCTCCTCTGCCTCTTCATTTTCATTCAAAGATTGAGTATCTTGATCAAAGTCATCTTCAGACTGCATGACATCATATTCATTCTCTTCATTTTGAGTATTTTGGCCAGTGTTACCTTTTGAATTTTCATGCTGACTTTCTGCCTTATTACCCTGTAACTCAGTTTCTGCCTGCTGTCTTCTTTTTATTGTCTGTCTCTTTTTCTTGCTCATTTTTCCTCTGGATTTATTATTTGGAGTTTTCTCTCCAAATTCTTCCTCAGTTGTGTTAAGGTCTTGGGTGCCTTCAACACTTACTGCCCCCTTCTTCTGCTGAATCTGGCTGTTGATTGCAGACTCATCACCCTGACCCTTCTGCTGTTTGTATTCTCTAGGAACCTTTACCTATTCTACTGTACTGGCAACCTGTTTAGAACCACTTTTATCAGTAACCTGAACCAGGGGACCTTGTTGATTTTCCTGCACATGATGGACTGCTTTGACATTGTTATGAATAGTGGTTACAGGGGCTCTAAGGTCTCTACTAAGGTCATTGTGAACCCCCTCATGCATAACATGAGACAAATTCCCCCCTTTGGATACCCCTTCCTGCAGGCTAGTTGGATTCTCCTGACACCCTCTATTCATCCCTCCATAAACTTCATCAGAGTTTTCAGCATCAACATATATAACAAGGGGGGAGTGGGGTACTGGGAGAGATAAGTCAATACCTGTGGTCTTGTTATTACTATTAGCTATGACTTGATCATGTTGCAAATTCATTTTACTGTGATTAGGATCTGTAGGTGGGTTATCTTTTAACCGTTCAGCTGGTTGCAATCCATGGTCTGATATTTCATTATTGGTGCTTCCCCCAGCAGTGCCTTTGTTTGGTTGTTCCTACTGCATATTGGCTTTGGTTGTCTTATATTGTGGTGATACAGGTCTCCATGCTGTTTTGGGAGGTGGATGTTCTTTGTTTTATTGTATGTTTCCTTTTCTAAACTTGCCATTGCTCGTCCTGATCTGTGAATTTTTGGTCCTGTTGAATCTGTTGTCCCTTCTTGACTGTCTGCTGCTGATTTGTGTGTTGCTGCTGCACTTGATTTTGTCCTTATGTCTCACCATTCTTGTATTCCTTTTCTTGCATTATATGCAGCTGGCCTTATGACACTGTACCTGTTTCTGTTGTACCACTGCCTTGTCCACTATTTGTTTTGTTTTGTTTTTCTATTTCCATTTCTTTCCTCCTTTTGAAATCCTCATCTCTCATTTTAACAGTACACACATTGTCCAGGTGCCCTTGATGTTTACAATACATACAATAATTCGGAATGCCTTCATATTGAATTTTTTGCCATCTTCCTTTGTTTGGATCAGCATTCTTGAACCCCATCCAAATGTGAGGAGGTCTTGCTTTGGTAAGGTCAACCTGGACCCTCACCCTAGCCATACTGCCTCTAGTCCTTTGGGAGGTAGGGGAATCTAAGTATAGAACCTTTCCAATAGACTCCAGGAAAATTGTCAAAAGAACTTTATTGTAACAATGCCATGGGAGTTCAGGTAAAGCAACCCAAATGGGAACTATAGGAGTTTCTTCTTCTGGAGTAAATTCTGGGGTCCAAGCTTGAATTCTCATTATTTGACCTTCTATACTCATCTTTTGTTTAGTCCAAACCGTAACATAATCAAATTCATTATCAAGGTCAATGTACACATGTCTAGAATTAAAAAGACTAATTTTCGCTCCACCTGTTAGCTGGGTCTGAATGGTGAAGCTTTTTCTAATCACCTCCATTTTGGGCATGGTATAAGTAAATTTGCCCACTAGTGTATATTTACAGAATTCAACCAATTTAATACTATAATCTGTCTCTTCAAGAAGAACAACAGGTAATCCCTATCTAGTAGTATGAATAGGATCATTCAAAACTATAGGGATTTCTTCTTTGGATTGGTTGTACCTTAGACAAGCAGAAAATGATTGAACGATGGTGAAGGGGGCAGGTTTCGGGACTCTGTCCTGTTTCGAATTGTTTTGATCCTGACTTTGTTGTTGACCTTTTGATTGTTTTCCATTGTTCTGAATAATATCCTAGTTCACCTTGGTGACAACATTTCCATTCCTTTGGATATTAGCATCATACCTAGTGTAGTTGTTTGAGATCTTAGGAAAGTTGTTGTGGTAGTTCATGTTGATTTTGGCATTGCTATCATAAGTTCTACTTTTGCCTCCTTGTAGGTTTAGTTCCTCAGGTTGCTCCTGAAATCGCTCTTTGTCTTTGTGATCTTGATTTTGTACCTATTTCGACACTTCAACAGACCTACTGATGTGCTCATTTACCACATTGTGTATATGAGCCTCAGTGTTATCAGTCAAGGATTGATTATTAATTGTAGTAACTGAATTACCTGTCTGCATTTCCTGGTTCTTGGACTGCTTCACTTGGCCTGCTCGATCCTTTCCTTGTTGCTGCGTTTGTCCAAGTTCACCAGTAGGCTTGTCCTGTATTGGTGTGACCTGCATTGCATATGTAATGAGAATTAGAGTTATGCTAGAGGAATTACCTTTAATACCAAATGAAAAATTAGATGAATGAGCTTCATCTGATGATATTTCTGAGTTATGAATCTTTGTGGGTTGCTCATTGGTCTGTTTCCCCCTCAAACTCGTTTCCTGAACTGCATAATCTCCGTCTTGTGAGGTTCTTGCCCCTAATTGAGAATTTGCATCTAACTGAATGTTAATTCCTGCAGTTGATTCTGGTAGTGAACCACTTCTTTCATTTTTATGCATATTTATACTAATTCCTTCATTGACATTCTTTGGATGATCAGTTGGTCGATTAACTTGATTGTCAATGATGTTTCCTCCATCAAGATTGCTTGAAGTCTCAGAATGATGTATGTCTACTGGAGGGGAAAAAATCATATTCCCAGATTTTTCATGAACTACGGCGACCATGGATTGATTTACACCAGAATTCTCTCCGCCGACGATTCCACCGTCCATTTGGGCTGAGATTTTTGTGAGATGTACGCCATCTTGAGGTGAGTAATCCCCAGTGGTTGATACAGTTCAAATTTGCCCGGAGGTGACTCGAATATGACGGCACGACTCAAGCGATTCATTCACGTTTCTCTCTGAAATCGCTTCGCGATTGCGATCGATTGGGACGGTGGAATCGATTGATTTTTTGCTATGTTGTAGATCGGGACTAGTATATTCCATGAGTCCTAACACTTTTCCATGACTCCATCCAATAGTTTCATAGGAAATAATTTTTCTAATTCCTTCCAGCTCCTTCTCTGAAAATATTGTGTTCACCGCGTCTGTATCTTGCTATTTTGAGGAGCTTTGGGATGTATAATGGGATGTGAGTAACTGAGATTTGTTGCCATTGCCATGGCGCTCCGATTGACATTGGTCCGGTAGCCGGGGAAGCTCCATCGGCGGCTCACGCGCCATTTCGGCGGTGCGCGCGTCTGGTGAGTAAGTAGCCGTTAGAGACAGCTGCTGGAGCGCTTTTCCTAGTTAGAGAATGTAGAGAGAGAATTTTTTTAGAAATTGGTTAAGGGTTTAGGTTTTAGGATTTAGGGTTTAGGATTTAGGGTTAGTGTTTAGGAATTAGGGTTTAGGGTTTAGGTTCTAGCATTTAAGGTTTAGGGTTTATGGTTTATGTTTAGGGTTTATGGTTTAAGTTTAGGTTTCAAGGTTTAGGGTTAGGGTTTAGGGTTCAGGGGTTAGAGTTTAGGGTTTAGGGTTTAGGTTTTAGGATTTTGGGTTTAGGTTTAGAGTTTAGTGTTTAGGGTTTAGGGTGTAGGGTTTAGGGTTTAGGGTTTAGGGTTTAGGTTTTACGGTTTAGGGTTTAGGGTTTAGGGTTTAGGTTTTAGGGTTTAGGTTTTAGGGTTTAGGGTTTAGTGTTTAGGGTTTAGGGTTTAAGTTTGAGTGTTGAGGGCTTATGGTTTAGGGTTTAGGGTTTAGGGTTAAGGTTTTAGGATTTAAGGTTTAGGATTTAGGGTTTAGGGTTTGGGCTTAGGGTGAAGGGTTTAGGATTTAGGGTTAGGGTTTAGGGTTTAGGGTTTAACATTTAGGAGTTAGGGTTTAGGCTTTAGGGTTTAATAATTAGGATTTAGGGTTTAGGTTTTAGGGTTTAGTGTTTTGGGTTTAGGGTTTATGGTTTAATTTTAGGGTTTATGGTTTAGGGTTAGGGTTTAGGGTTTATGGTTTAGAGTTTAGGGTTTAGAGTTTAGGAATTAGAGTTTAGTGTTTAGAGTTTAGGGTTAAGGGTTAAGGGTTTAGGTTTTAGGATTTAGGTTTTTTTTTTTTTTAACTTTAAAAAAAAGATTAAATGGATTTAGGGTTTAGGATTTAGGGTTTAGGGTTTAGGGTTAGGGTTTATGGTTTAGGGGTTAGAGTTTAGGGTTTAGGGTTTAGGATTAGGCTTCAGAGTCAGGGTTTAGAGTTTAGGGTTTAGGATTTAGGATTTAGGGTTTAGGTTTAGGGTTTAGGGTTTAGGTTTTAGGATTTTGGGTTTAGTGTTTAGGGTTTAGGGTTTAGGGTTTAAGTTTTGAGGGTTGAGGGTTTATGATCTAGGGTTTAGGGTTTAGGGTTAAGGGTTTAGGATTTAGGGTTTAGGGTTTGGGCTTTGGGTGAAGGGTTTAGGATTTAGGGTTAGGGTTTAGGGTTTAAGGTTTAACATTTAGGAGTTAGAGTTTAGGGTTTAGGGTTTAAGAATTAGGATTTAGGGTTTAGGGTTTGGCATTTAGGGTTTTGGGTTTAGGGTTTATGGTTTAAGGTTAGGGTTTAGGGTTTATGGTTTAGAGTTTAGGGTTTAGAGTTTAGGAATTAGAGTTTTGTGTTTAGAGTTTAGTGATAAGGGTTAAGGGTTTAGGGATAGGGCTTATGGTTTATGGTTAATGGTTTATAGTTTAGGTTTTAGGGTTTAGGGTTTAGGGTTTAGGGTTTAGGTTTTAGGATTTAGGGTTTAGGGTTTAGGGTTAGGGTTTAGGACATAGGGTTAAGGGTTTAGGGTTTAACATTTAGTGTTTAGCATTTAGGGTTTAGGAATTAGGGTTTAGGGTTTAGGGTTTAGGTTCTAGCATTTAGGATTTATGGTTTATGGTTTAAGTTTAGGTATCAGGGTTTAGGGTTAGGGTTTATAGTTTAGGGGTTACAGTTTAGGGTTTATGGTTTAGGGTTAGGCTTCAGGGTTCAGGGTTTAGAGTTTACGGTTTTTGATTTAGGGTTTAGATTTAGAGTTTAGTGTTTAGGGTTTAGGGTTTAGGGTTTAGGGCTTAGGGTTTATGGTTAAGGCCTTAGGGTTTATGATTTAGGATTTAGGGTTTAGGGTTTAGGGTTTAGGGTTTAAGTTCGAGGGTTTAGGGTTTATGGTTTAGGGTTTTGGGTTGAGTGTTTAGGATTTAAGGTTTAGGGTTTAAGATTTAAGGTTTAGGGTTTAGCATTTAGGGTTTTGGGTTTATGGTTTAAGTTTAGGGTTCAAGATTTAGGGTCAGTGTTATGGTTTAGAATTTAGGGTTTAGGGTTTAGGGTTGAGGGTTTAAAGTATAGGTTTTAGTGTTTAGGGTTTAGAATTTAGGGTTTAGGGCGTATAGTTTAAGGTTTAGGGTTTAGGGCTAGGACTTAAGGTTTAGGTTTTAGGGTTTAGGATATAAGATTTTGGGTTTAGCGTTTAGAATTTAGGGTTTAGGTTTAGGGCTTAAGATTTATGGTTAAGGGTTTAGGGTTTAGGTTGTAGGGTTTAGGTTTTAGGATTTAGGGTTTAGTGTTTAGGGTTTAGGGTTTAAGTTCGGGGGTTGAGGGCTTATGGTTTAGGGTTTAGGGTTTAGGGTTAAGGTTTTAGGATTTAAGGTCTAGGATTTAGGGTTTAGGGTTTGGGCTTAGGTTGAAGGGTTTAGGATTTAGGGTTAGGGTTTAGGGTTTAGGGTTTAACATTTAGGAGTTAGGGTTTAGGCTTTAGGGTTTAATAATTAGGATTTAGGGTTTAGTGTTTTGGGTTTAGGGTTTATGGTTTAATTTTAGGGTTTATGGTTTAGGGTTAGGGTTTAGGGTTTATGGTTTAGAGTTTAGGGTTTAGAGTTTAGGAATTAGAGTTTAGTGTTTAGAGTTTAGGGTTAAGGGTTAAGGGTTTAGGTTTTAGGATTTAGGTTTTTTTTTTTTTTTAACTTTAAAAAAAAGATTAAATGGATTTATGGTTTAGGGTTTAGGGTTAGGGTTTATGGTTTAGGGGTTAGATTTTAGGGTTTAGGGTTTAGGGTTTAGGATTAGGCTTCAGGGTCAAGGTTTAGAGTTTAGGGTTTTTGATTTAGGATTTAGGATTTTGGATTTAGGTTTAGGGTTTAGGGTTTAGGTTTTAGGATTTTGGGTTTAGTGTTTAGGGTTTAGGGTTTAGGGTTTAAGTTTGAGGGTTGAGGGTTTATGATCTAGGGTTTAGGGTTTAGGGTTAAGGGTTTAGGATTTAGGTTTAGGGTTTGGGCTTAGGGTGAAGGGTTTAGGATTTAGGGTTAGGGTGTAGGGTTTAGGGTTTAACATTTAGGAGTTAGAGTTTAGGGTTTAGGGTTTAAGAATTAGGATTTAGGGTTTAGGTTTTAGGGTTTAGGGTTTTGCATTTAGGGTTTTGGGTTTACGGTTTATGGTTTAAGTTTAGGGTTTATGGTTTAGGGTTAGGGTTTAGGGTTTATGGTTTAGAGTTTAGGAATTAGAGTTTTGTGTTTAGAGTTTAGTGTTAAGGGTTAAGGGTTTAGGGATAGGGCTTATGGTTTATGGTTAAGGGTTTATAGTTTAGGTTTTAGGGTTTATGGTTTAGGGTTTAGGGTTTAGGTTTGAGGATTTAGGGTTTAGGGTTTAGGGTTAGTGTTTAGGACATAGGGTTAAGGGTTTAGGGTTTAACATTTAGGGTTTAGCATTTAGGGTTTAGGAATTAGGGTTTAGGGTTTAGGGTTTACGTTCTAGCATTTAGGATTTATGGTTTATGGTTTAAGTTTAGGTATCAGGGTTTAGGGTTAGGGTTTATAGTTTAGGGGTTACAGTTTAGGGTTTATGGTTTAGGGTTAGGCTTCAGGGTTCAGGGTTTAGAGTTTACGGTTTTTTATTTAGGGTTTAGATTTAGAGTTTAGTGTTTAGGGTTTAGGGTTTAGGGCTTAGGGCTTAGGGATTAGGGTTTAGGGTTTAGGGTTTATGGTTAAGGCCTTAGGGTTTAGGATTTAGGATTTAGGGTTTAGGGTTTAGGGTTTAAGTTTGAGGGTTTAGGGTTTCGGGATGAGTGTTTAGGATTTAAGGTTTAGGGTTTAAGATTTAAGGTTTAGGGTTTGGGGTTTAGGGTTTAGCATTTAGGGTTTTGGGTTTATGGTTTAAGTTTAGGGTTTAGGGTTTAGGGTCAGTGTTATGGTTTAGAATTTAGGGTTTAGGGTTGAGGGTTTAAAGTATAGGGTTTAGTGATTAGGGTTTAGAATTTAGGGTTTAGGGCGTATAGTTTAAGGTTTAGGGTTTAGGGCTAGGGCTTAAGGTTTAGGTTTTAGGGTTTAGGATATAAGATTTTGGGTTTAGCGTTTAGAATTTAGGGTTTAGGTTTAGGGCTTAGGGTTTATGGTTAAGGGTTTAGGGTTTAGGTTTTAGGGTTAAGGTTTTAGGATTTAGGGTTTAGTGTTTAGGGTTTAGGGTTTTAGTTTCAGGGTTGAGGGCTTATGGTTTAGGGTTTAGGGTTTAGGGTTAAGGTTTTAGGATTTAAGGTTTAGGATTTAGGGTTTAGGGTTTGGGCTTAGGGTGAAGGGTTTATTATTTAGGGTTAGGGTTTAGGGTTTAAGGTTTAACATTTAGGAGTTAGGGTTTAGGCTTTAGGGTTTAATAATTAGGATTTAGGGTTTAAGTTTTAGGGTTTACTGTTTTGGGTTTAGGGTTTATGGTTTAATTTTAGGATTTATGGTTTAGGGTTAGGGTTTAGGGTTTATGGTTTAGAGTTTAGGGTTTAGAGTTTAGGAATTAGAGTTTAGTGGTTAGAGTTTAGGGTTAAGGGTTAAGGGTTTAGGTTTTAGGATTTAGGTTTTTTTTTTTTTTAACTTTAAAAAAAAGATTAAATGGATTTAGGGTTTAGGATTTAGGGTTTAGGGTTTAGGGTTAGGGTTTATGGTTTAGGGGTTAGAGTTTAGGGTTTAGGGGTTAGGATTAGGCTTCAGGGTCAGGGTTTAGAGTTTAGGGTTTTTGATTTAGGATTTAGGATTTAGGGTTTAGGTTTAGGGTTTAGGGTTTAGGTTTTAGGATTTTGGGTTTAGTGCTTAGGGTTTAGGGTTTAGGGTTTAAGTTTGAGGGTTGAGGGTTTATGATCTAGGGTTTAGGGTTTAGGGTTAAGGGTTTAGGATTTAGGGTTTAGGGTTTGGGCTTAGGGTGAAGGGTTTAGGATTTAGGGTTAGGGTTTAGGGTTTAGGGTTTAGCATTTAGGAGTTAGAGTTTAGGGTTTAGGGTTTAAGAATTAGAATTTAGGATTTATGTTTTAGGGTTTAGGGTTTTGCATTGAGGGTTTTGGGTTTAGGGTTTATGGTTTAAGTTTAGGGTTTATGGTTTAGGGTTAGGGTTTAGGGTTTATGGTTTAGAGTTTAGGGTTTAGAGTTTAGGAATTAGAGTTTTGTGTTTAGAGTTTAGTGTTAAGGGTTAAGGGTTTAGGGATAGGGCTTATGGTTTATGGTTAAGGGTTTATAGTTTAGGTTTTAGGGTTTATGGTTTAGGGTTTAGGGTTTAGGTTTTAGGATTTAGGGTTTAGGGTTTAGGGTTAGGGTTTAGGGTTAGGGTTTAGGACATAGGGTTAAGGGTTTAGGGTTTAACATTTAGGTTTTAGCATTTAGGGTTTAGGAATTAGGGTTTAGGGTTTAGGGTTTAGGTTCTAGCATTTAGGATTTATGGTTTATGGTTTAAGTTTAGGTATCAGGGTTTAGAGTTAGGGTTTATAGTTTAGGGGTTAGAGTTTAGGGTTTATGGTTTAGGGTTAGGCTTCAGGATTCAGGGTTTAGAGTTTACGGTTTTTGATTTAGGGTTTAGATTTAGAGTTTAGTGTTTAGGGTTTAGGGTTTAGGGTTTAGGGCTTAGGGATTAGGGTTTAGGGCTTAGGGTTTATGGTTAAGGCCTTAGGGTTTAGGATTTAGGATTTAGGGTTTAGGGTTTAGGGTTTAGGGTTTAAGTTTGAGGGTTTAGGGTTTATGGTTTAGGGTTTTGGGTTGAGTGTTTAGGATTTAAGGTTTAGGGTTTAAGATTTAAGGTTTAGGGTTTGGGGTTTAGGGTTTAGCATTTAGGGTTTTGGGTTTATGGTTTAAGTTTAGGATTCATGGTTTAGGGTCAGGGTTATAGTTTAGGATTTAGGGTTTAAGGTTTAGGGTTGGGGGTTTAGAGTATACGGTTTAGTGTTTAGTGTTTAGGGTTTAGGGTTTAAGGTTTAGGGTTTCGGGTTTAGGGTTTAGGGTTTAGGGTTTAGGGTTAGGGCTTAAGGTTTAGGTTTTATGGTTTAGGATTTAAGATTTAGGTTTTAGGGTTTAGGTTTCACGATTTAGGGTTTAGGGTTTAGGGTTAGGGTTTAGGAATTAGGGTTAAGGGTTTAGGGTTTAGCATTTAGTGTTTAGGGTTTATGGTTTAAGTTTAGGGTTTAGGGTTTAGGGTTAGGGTTTAGGGTTTAGGGTTAGGGTTTAGGGTTTAGGATTTAGGGTTTATGGTTTACGGTTTAGGGTTTAGGGTTTAGGGTTTAGAGTATAGGGTTTAGTGTTTAGGGTTTAGTGTTTAGTGTTTTTTTTTTTTTTCGTTTAACGACCCTTTAGGTGGGTCAGGGGCTTAGCAACACCCCAGACCTTATCATATATAGAAAATCAGAAAATACAAGGAGGGAGACATGTACCTTACCTCCAAACCTAAGGTGGGTCCGGAATCGACCTACCTACTAAGGTTAGTCGATTTAACCCTATACAAAATGATGTATTATTAAACTAAGAACCCAGAGAGGACTCCTCTCTTAATACAAAGTTACTAATAATACATAAATAAGGGAGACTCTCCCCTTACAAGATTTAGATTTATGCCTAATCAAATTACTATACCTAAAGACATAGTAAATTGAAAAGTTATATCTCATGAATCAAATTGTCTAGGGATTGTATGAGTCTTTCTTACAACACTTCGTATATCATGAGTATTAGTGGGATTCTCTCAAGTTTGTCACTATTAAATTCTTCATGCTTGACTTGAAAGGTCAGCATAAAAATCTGCACATCTTGTCGTTTTAAGAGCTCCCTTAGCTGTAGATAACTCCTTATTGCACTTGGTTTTTAGTATCTTGTAGTAGATGTTTGGATGGTTAATTTAAACAAGATAACAGGCATGCTGTTATACTATATGCTGCTGGAGAATTTCCATCACCACCAGGAGCTCCTGTTCCTAATCAAACAACCAAACTAAGTTAATAGTTGAATGAAAACTAGAAACAGAAAATCAAGGAAGTGTGTTGAAAGAGATCAATCAAGGAGGAATTTTAATACTTTCCAATTTTTTTCTTTTGAAACTTTTAATGCCCATTTTCTCCAGAATATAACTTCCTCTAACTGCTTTCGGTAATTGGTTGGGGGTGTAATAATGTTGGATGATATCTTGCTTATGACTTTGTTTGGACAACAAGTATGTTGTACTGTTGGCCTCTCTGTATGTATGAATACAATGAACATATGCACATTGTTTAGCTATGTCTTGTAACTCCGGCACAAACCTGCTAAGCCTCCAAGGAGGATCAGAAATCTGCAAAAACCATTTGGTTAGTAATTCAGAATCCACTTCGAAAATGATGTTTTGATACCCATGTTGGATGCACCAATTGAGCCCATAACTGGCAGCCTGTACCTCTGCCTGATTATTGGTCCCTTCTCCCAATGGTATAGCAAATGCATAAACCGTAGTCCCATTCGAATCCCTCAGAATACCACCCCTTCCAATCTTCCCCGGGTTATTCAAAGCACTACCATCCGTATTCAGTTTATAATGAGAATTAGAAGGAGTTGTCCACCTTACTGAGATGACTCTAACCTCATGTTTACCATGTTCTATCATGTTTACAACCTCTGGCCAATGAATTGGCCACTTAATGTAAGGAAATACATTTCTGAGAAGCTTAAACATGTCTTTAATAATCAAATATTTAACCCTGCTGATACTAGAAATCTTGCCCCCATACTTGGCTGAACACCTATTTTCCATAAATTCCAGCATATAACTATAGGAAGAGTCTGAAAAATAGTCTTGTGAGCTTCATTTTTAACTTGACTTTCACCCCGATTTAAAAGATAGTTATTCAGGGATGTCTGTTGTACAGTAACACCCACAGAATTTGAAAAATATTTCCAGATATGTGCTGCAAAATGCCCTTGAATGATTATATGATCCACTTCATCCCATCCTTGTTGATAACAACAAGAACGTCTCACAGGTTCCACCCCAAATGTCCCTAATTTCTCATTAGTTGGTAGTTTTTTCCTCAATGCCCTCCACAGGAGAAAAGACATTTTGAAAGGAATATGTCTATGCCAAATTTGAGAATTAAGATCTGTAATTCTCTTCTTAGTTCTGCAAATTTCCCAGGCTGATGTACAGGTGAATTTTCCAGATTCAGTATGTTTCTAGACAACACAATCTAGAACTCCCTGCAAAAAATTAAAATTAGAATTTAATATAGAAGGAACAAGAAGAGGGGGAACCTGTTGCCTCAGTTTCCTTCCATTCCATTTTCCATTAGCTAGAAAGTGTACAATAGTATCATTGTTGAGGCTTGATATACCAGTAGTATAATTAGCTAGAGCTCCTACTCCCAACCCATCATCCCACCAAAATGAACAACTTCCTGAATTGATTGTCCAACCTTTATGCTCTTCTATTGTAATCTTGTTCCTCATCATGTACTTCCACATCAAAGACTATCCAGTGTCCACCTTTTTTGCAACTGGATGAGCTCTTTGACAATATTTGGATCTAAGAAATTGACTCCATAAAGAGTTTTTTTATCTGAAAGTCCACCATTGTTTGTATTGCAAAGCAGTGCATATATCAATAAGTCTTCTCATCCCTACCCCTCCTTCTATACAAGGTAAACTCATAGTATCCAGTGAAGCCCAATGGTATTTCCTTTTATCCGGATCCCTTCCCCAGAAGAAGTCAGCAATAATGGCCTCTATGTATTTGATAGTAGTGTTGGGGGGAGAGATTGCAGCCATAGTATGTATAGGTATAGATTGGGCAGCATGCTTGATCAATGTAATCCTTCCTCCAAAGCTAAGCAACCTTGCCTGCCATCCACAAACTTTTTTGGAGACCTTCTCAACTAAATGAGAGTAATAAATGATCCTTTGTCTACCAATATTTAGAGGACAACCTAAATAAGTAATAGGACTGCATTTCTGGGAAAAATTTGTACATTCCTGAATATTATTGATAATATCCTGTGATGTATTGTCTGGAACCATAAAATGACTCTTAGATCTGTTAATAAGTTGACCAGATGTATGCTCATACTCCCCCAAAGTGTCCATAATTAGTGTCAAGGAGTGTCTGTCTGTAGATGCAAATATAATTAC